>CM064582.1:66723910-67028910 GCA_032716605.1 Paralithodes platypus | reverse complement strand
TATTTATATATATAGATTATAGATTATATATAATTATATATATAATATATATATAATATAAATATATATAAATATATATATATATAATATATATATTATAGTATATATAATATATATATTATAATATATAAAATAATATAAAATAATATATAAAATAATAATATATAATATATAAAATAATATAAAATAATATATAAAATAATAATATATAATATATAAAATAATAATAATATAATATAAATATATAATATAATTATAAATATGATACAATATAAATACAGGTAACTAATAATAATAAATAATAATACAAATATTAAAATAGGCCTAAACACAAAAAATAAAAATAATAAAATGGTGGTGGTGGTGGTGGAGATAGTGGTGGTGTTGGTGGAGATGGTGGTGGTGTTGACACAAATAGGGTTGGGTTCATTTTCTGACCTGACCCACGGTCAGAAAAGGGACCCTACCCTATTGGTGTCAACACCACCACCATCTCCACCAACACCACCACCATCTCCACCACCACCACCACCATCTCCACCACCACCACCACCCCGACCATCACCACCACCACCATCATCACCACCACCACCACCACCATCTCCACCACCACCACCACCATCTCCACCATCACCACCACCATCTCCACCACCACCACCACCACCAAAAATGTTGACTGTACTTACTCACACTGCTGAGATTCCCTCGTGGCCACCAAGCCGTATATGTAGAGTGCTTTTGCCCATAAAAAACTTACCTCCCAAGCACTTTCCACCAATACATTATCGAGCAAAAATGCAAGCACTTTCCACCACTAAATTATCGAGCAAAAATGCACAGGGCTGAGGGAGCATGGCGACATATGCTCGACCAGTAATGAAAGTTTTTTCACTAAGAAACACTAATACAAGGTAAGATACACTACTTGAACGGATAAATAGCAATATAATTGACTGATATTTATATGAAAGTGTTCCACAAACAAGCAAAACGTTTGGCAAAAAGCATGGCCCCTCGTGGGCTCCACCACCTTGGTCACGTAGCCTACACCAGAGAATGCTCGACCAGTAATAAAAGTGTTTTCACTAAGAAACACTTATACAAGTAAAATACACTACTTCAAGTGATAAATAGCAATATAATTGACTCTATAGGGTATGAAAGTGATCCACAAACAAGCGAAACCATGGCCCCTCGTGGAGCCCACCTTGGTCACGTACACCAGACTAGCAAAACACTTCACTAACATGGTTTTTATACCCTAAATAAGAATAACACAATAATCCATCGATAACCCAACGATATAGCACTTTGTTTGGGTTATATTAGGGCGGTAATACCAGCCAGGCTGGGCAAAATGGAGACCCTTGGTTTAAAGGGCCGCGCACACCCACCTACTAGGCTGGCTGATGGGAAGAAACTGACTCTCTCTACCACCGCGGGGCCCTCACAGGGACGCTAGGGGGTTGCTAGATGTTTCCACATGTACATCTAACTTATCGGACTTACCAGCCAAAAAACCGGCTCAATTGCGTCATAAACTTATTTTCTAGCAATATAATAAGTCCATATGACGCGATCGCGTCATATGTGTTTTTGGTTCACTCTGCCATATGACGCGATCGCGTCATATATGTCTGGGAGAGTTAAGTGCCCTTGTTATTTCGTTGTGCCGGTCGTAACAACTCATACTCATACGCTATGTCAGACTAGTATACTGTATAGCTGACGCACGGTACATTATCATCTAAGGGAAAGTGTGGAAATTACGATATGATGTGAAATAGCCTTAAATAGTCAATAAGAATACCATGATAGTAGGCTAGACATAGACCATTTACTCTGTTTTAAATAATCGTTTAATGATTGTCCATTTTTAACTGACGATAAATTGAATCCCTTAGTAACTAATTTATCTCTACCTTCTGGAAAATATATGATTGTCTTCTATCATCATCATGTTAACCCCTTGAGGATCATGACGCACTTTACAGTGTATTTTGTCTATTATGAGGTAATATTATTCAGATTAGGAAGGATATATGGAAGACAGACGGTTATTCGAGACAGTCTTAAAATTAAGCATTTCAACTATCACAGATCCTTCCTAAGCTGTATGAGATCGTCTAATGACAGCCGGAATTAATAAAAAGGCGACATAGCCTAAACCTCAAGGGGTAATGTCACATTTTAATGATCACTCCATATTTCGCTACTCTATTTGCAAAATAACTGATTTCTATAAAAATAGGACATATGCTAATGGATTACTGACTATTCCGCCCTCAGACCATTCCGACTAGAATATCCCGCCCGCTTAGCTAGGTCGGGCGGGACGGTCTAATCTTAGAAGGCGGAATCAGCCAAGGTAGGATGATAGTTTGGCTCTTCCCGCCCACAACATTCGGACGGGAAGGACCTAGCTAAGCGGGCGGGATCTTCTAGTCAGTATGGTCTGAGGGCGGAATAGTCAGTAATCCAGTGGGTCCTGTCTTCGGGGGAGGAGGAGGTTTTACAGTCCTGCCAGTTTTAACATCGCTACATTATCGCTAGATGTGGAGGTATTGACTTCAATCTAGCAGCCATTTTGTTCATATCTAGAGACATTTACTAGGGATAATTTGAAAATTTCAGACATTCTATCATATTACATTGTAAAATTTGCAAAACAAACAAACCAAAACTCGTTAGAAATTGCAGCATTATTCTAACTTTGTTTGACTATGTAGCAACATGCTAGCGACTTTTGAGAAAGGATCTAGCGGTATTTTGTGGTGACATCCTGGGGAGGGTGGGAGGTAGGTGGTGGTTGCAGTGTTGCCAGTTGTAACGCTACATATTATCGCTAAATGTAGAGCTATTTACTTCAATCTAGCAGCCATTTCTTTTATATCTAGAGACATTTATTAGGGATAATTTGAAAATTTCAGACATTCTAGTCATACTACATTGTAAAATTTGCAAAACAAACAAACCAAAACTCTTTAGAAATTGCAGCATTATTCTAACTGAAATGCTAGGTTTTTCCAGGTTAAATAGGAATGGGAATTATCCCCAGGCTACCTTTAGGATCAACCTTTCCTCGTACCTGGCGCAGGGTACGAACCTCTGAAGGGAATTTAACCCCCCTAAAAACCCACAGGTTTTGAGATGCCTTGGGTGGGGTTCGAACCCTGGTTAGTGACGCACCACCATCACCACCAGGCCCGCTCGCTAACCCACTGTACTACCACGGACGTACTAAAAGTATAGCAACCTTAGTCCGATTTTTAAGAACCAGGTGATAGTCTCGTGGTGTTATCACGTGATGAGTTTATTGGACTTACCATCCACGACTATTTTACGCTATACCTGACGTCAACTCGGGTAGTACATTATTGTGGTTGCGGGACATTTTCGAGGGCATTACACCACATTCCTTTTTAGTTAGGCTAGTCCCTAGCCTCGTAAGGTCGTAAGGTATCGTAGCCTTTTTACCTTAGCCATCTCAATTCTTGGTATAGGGTTCGCGTGACGGGTGCTCCAGCACGTAGCTACCAGGACACGTTCCCTTACTGCCTCCAATGAAATGCTAGGTTTTTCCAGGTTAAATAGGAATGGGAATTATCCCCAGGCTACCTTTAGGATCAACCTTTCCTGGTACCTGGCGCGGGGTACGAACCTCTGAAGGGAATTTAACCCCCCTAAAAACCCACAGGTTTTGAGATGCCTTGGGTGGGGTTCGAACCCTGGTTAGTGACGCAACACCATCACCACCAGGCCCGCGCGCTAACCCACTGTACTACCACGGACGTACTAAAAGTATAGCAACCTTAGTCCGATTTTTAAGAACCAGGTGATAGTCTCGTGGTGTTATCACGTGATGAGTTTATTGGACTTACCATCCACGACTATTTTACGCTATACCTGACAGGACCAGACCCATCAGATACTACCCAAGATTCCCTTTAGCAGTACTACATATTACTGTGCTGTTTAGAGATTCACTAATTAATATTTCTACGAAGTGGCTATCTCTTTGCCCCAGTATAATTCATATAACCATTCAATTAGGAAGTGCTAAGCGTATCAGTGTTCATTATTTAACAGGCGATACTAACTCTCGTAATCAACCATATGCCCAGATATTATTACCTAGAAGGAAACCCTAGTGATATCTGAATGTTCGCCCACTGATTTGCGTTCTATGTATTTCTGAGACAAGAATATAAAACTTAGATCAGTACCCCCTGAGGTTACTAGAATTCCCGTGCTCTAAAATACGTGTCTAATCTAGTCTGTGAACTACTACTTGTGCACCAGAGCTACCAGTAATAAATCTAACAGTGAATATGATTCTATAAGTAACATTGATGGTCTTCGGTATATAAACCTGTTGAATTAAAGCCAGTGATCAGAAGATTAATACCTGAACGTTGGAAGTGGGAGACTAGGCTCCATCCAGATCCACTTATGCTAGTGTTGTTCAATTCTATTATATTGTCTTGCACGAGTATTCTGCAGTGGTATATAAATAAACGTGATCGTGTAACTTGCTACCATGTGTTTCTTTGTGTTCTCTATTCCTCATATCTTGTATTGTGCATGCAGCCTTATATACCCAGTCAATTAGAACTCACATTACCCAAGTTAAACCTGTAGAAAAACAGGGCATAACACTAACATTGTTTGACTATGTAGCAACATGCTAGCGACTTTTGAGAAAGAATCTAGGAGTATTGTGTGGTAACACTTAGGGTTGAAAGAGGAGGGTTAAAATACGAGTCACACAGGCAATTGCCAAAACTTTAAAGGTCCATATCATTGTTATTAAACAATTGAGCATTTGGCAAAGGGAGGAATTGTTAAAAACCTTAGCCAATACTCTGCTATTCACCAAAAATAAATTTGAATTATAATTATTATTTGGTAGGGTAGGTATGTATAGGTAGGTTGGCTAAATAATTGGTGGGATTCGTAGGGACTCTAACTGTTTTGAGAGAGTTAAATAAAATAAAAAATATAGATCTGAATAATAAAGCGACTATGTTATTAAGCAAAACTGGGGGATGCGTGGAAGCGACTGTAGACGGTAAACTTTGTGTGGGTAGTGAATGCGGTTTTAAAGTAATTTAAGAATAGATCGACAGTTTTCAATGCTGCGGCCAAACTAATCCACCCATTTATATTCTTTTGGTATCAAAACGTTCGGAATCGCGAGCCTCACCCAACTACGCAAACATGGCTTTGATCATCGGCGTAGTTTTCAAGATGTGGAATTTTAAGTGGAATTCGAGGTTTTTTCAAGATTGCCGGAAAAAAAAACACGTGCAAAAGCAAAACCTTCTCTATAACATTTGCGGAGCATTACCAGTGGAGTCCATATGCCAAAGCCCAATCGTTTCCTATGAGTGGGAAAGACGGTATTTAGGTGTCAAATTTTTCGGGAAATCGGCTGCCACGGACCTGTTTGGCCGCCGTGCCAGATCTTTAACATATCAAAAGTTGTCTAATACAAAAACGCACCTCTTGTGAAAGTTTGATCCCGATCCAAAAAGCGGTTCTGGAGTTATTGCGTCAAAACCGGCATGTAAAGATAATTTGGATGAATAACCGGGTTTAATTATTACAATAGAGGTTCCCCGTAGGGGTCGAACCCCTAATAATAATAATAAAACTAAGTATAAGTGACAGAGACACAAATAACTTCATAAAAATAACTTTATTGAGTGAAAATAACATAATGACTATAATAAATGGCATAATAAACAATAAAACACTATAAAATCGCTTCCCGGCATAATTGCGGGTGGAGCAACGAGTGCAACTGGGGGTCGTAGCCGGGGCCGCGGTTGAGTGTTCGGACGCGCCGAGGTAAATACGCAGCAAAAGTTACCTCCACTTCTATCGCCATAACTCCGGAACCAGTGAAGCTAGAGAGCTCTACTCAATGCCATTCTACACGGCAAGGTAAGGCGCACATTTTAACATATGTTTGATTAATGTAGGTAGTATATTAAGCGAGATTAGCCTTAGTTGACTTTTGTTGTTTTTCAGCCAGATTGCCCGGGTACGACCTCCGTCCTTTTGTAAGGCAGCCCGGGTCGGAAGGGTTAAGGCAAGAACAGGATCCCTAGAGACAAACGAAAGAACAAGGAGGTGGAACGGGATAGGATCTCACTGTAATCAGTGTGACCTAGGAGGAGACCCAATAGTCGAGGACATAGAACATAATTATATTAACAGAATGTACAAAATATGAAGAGGAAAGAAACAACCTAGAGAGATATAGGCTATGAGAAATAGAGTTGGGGACATAAGGTGGGAGGAAATAGGCTATAACAGAGATATGAAAAAGGGGTAGGGGCATTATTAGGGCTAACAAACGATATGGAGAAGCAAGACATAGAGATGATGAAGAGGACTCTAGAGGGGATATGGAGAAAGATAAATGGGTAAACGAAAGGGGAGGGGGGGGGGGGGGGGGGTAATGCAGGGAAAGGGGAGGGTGGTGGGCAGGAAGAGGAAGGGGAAATGGGAGGGGGAGAAAGGGTTGGGGAAGGTTATAGGTAGGTCCAAAAAACTGTCCCTTGTACTATCCTTCTACTCTAAACTTTCCCTCTTACTAACATTTTCTGAGCCAGTACCGATAAAAAGGTCAGCCCTGTGGACAAAGACAAGCTTGCAGCAACGGTGGGCCCATGAGCGTGTTCTATAGAAAAAGAAGAAGAAGGTAGCAGGAGCATTAAATAGAAAACTGATCTTACATTTCGAATCCCATTACTCCATCAGACAGTATACTAGGACCATACGGCTGGGAAAGTGTAGATAGCAGAACAGAAGTGTTGTAGATAGAGGAAGGTGTTGGAATGGCTTTGTTGTGTATGTCATTAATCTGTATACGTCATCGAGGTGTCCCCCGACTGGGTGCGAGTATGTGAAACACGCTAGGACGTACTACCACACCCATTAAATGTCCGCCTTGGCTGGGATTGAACCTAGGTCAAGCACATCCACATGTGAGCGTGCTCTCCACTCGACCGCTGCAGCTCTGATGAATAAGATAAAACAAGCAGGAAACAAAGGGGTGGGAAAGATAGAGACAGATACTAAAATTAAACTAAGACTATGGTGGAGGGAGGGGATGGATTAGATTTGTTTTTGGTAGAGGCGGATAGGTATGGAGAGGAGATGCAGGTGAAATTTATTGGAGATAAAAGAAGAGTGAAGGAAGAGAAAGATGTTAAACAGAAACCGGAGAGATCTGGAGAGAAGAAGTAAGAGAGAGGCTATTAGAGTGGAAGATATAGAGGAGGCAAGAAGAAAGTATGAGGATCAGAGAAGGAAGACAACGGCGAGTCGCTGGGTTGCCAACCTCCTTGATGTTGGCCAGTGCCAAGTGCTCCTTTCGTCACCAGTGCTCCCCTGTCCCCTATCAATTTAAGTGACTTCCTTTCTTTTTGTGGTACAAGTGCTGGGATTCTGTCCAAGTGTAAAGTAGAAACTCCGAAGTCATGCTTTGCGACTTCCCTTGTGTTTGCCTTGCAGTCACCCCAGTTGTTGGGGAACATATACACCTGTCCTACACTGACTTTGTGTACTGTATAGATACTTCTCTCGGGTTTGGGCTCCCATGACCCCCAGAAGAGGAAATATAGATACAACATCTCCACTCTACCCATACACACACACCTTACACGTCATTCGAGATTTCCTGCCGCATATCTGAGTTTATGTACTCTCTATCACCTAGAATTGGGCACTATAGTGTATTTTTGTCTCAGAGTTACTACTTGCATATTCATACTTTAGAGTTCAGTTCATGCGGACTCTTTGTGCTTTGTGTTTACTTTTTAGGGAGCCGCCAAAGGACCCCAACTGCCTCCAACACTACCAGAGATTCCGTCACGCCTCGGAACACAACAATAAAGGAGACCTGCGCCAACTTTTGATGTCTTTCCAGGACCTCTTCGCTACCTCTGCCTGAGATGTACTACACTCACATGTACTAGAGCACTCCATCAACACCACAGGACCTCCAATCTGCCAACCAATCCGGCGGAAGAATCCTATGCAGAGGAAGGAAGAAGAAGCCCAAGTCAAAGACATGCTGGATACAGGCATCATTCGACCTTCCACCAGCCCATGGTCATCACCCGTCGTCCTGATCAGAAAAAAGATGGTACAACCTGGTTCTGTATTGACTACCGGCAACTGAATGATGTCACCATCCAGGACGCCACACCTCTCCCTAGAATCGACGACTCCTTAGATTCCCTACTAGAAGCCAAGTGGCTTTCCACCTTAGATCTGCAGTCAGGATACTGGCAAGTCCCCATCAAGCCAGACCACCAGGAAAAGACAGCTTTCTCCAACAGCCAAGGTCGTCTCTACGAGTTCACTGTCCTACCCTCCGGTTGTGTAATGGACCCGCTACGTTCTCCAGACTAATGAAATTCATCCTCCAGGGCCTCACTTGGGAAACGTGTCTTGCATATCTAGACGATATAATTGTGTTTGGTAAAACCTGGGCTGAACACCTCCAATGCCTTGCCTAAGTCTTCCAAAGCATACGAGATGTATTTGGGTCTAAAGATAAAATCCACCAAGGGTACTATGGCTTGTAGAGAGGTCAACTTCCTGGGAAATATCGTCTCAGAAGCAGGAATCTCCCCTGACCCCGCCAAACTGGAAGTCATTAGCAACATCTCACCACCGAAGAACGTCAAAGGAGTACGCACCTCCATTGAACTGGCTTCGTACTATCGGAGATTCATGAAGAACTTCACCACAATATCTAAGCCCTTGCACGATCTCACCCATAAAGAGGAGCCGTTCGTGTGGACCCCCGATAGACTCCAAGCCTTCTGCACTCTTAAGGACCTACTTGTCTCCATGTCCATTGTCTATTTCCCGGACTACAACCTGCAATTTTGCCTATACACAGATGTGTCCCAGTTAGGAATTGGCGCCATGCTAGCCCAAACCAGGGACGGGAAGGAATACATCATCGCCTGTGCCAGTCGGACCCTCAAACCCGCCGAGATGAACTACCCCGTCACCAAGAGAAAATGTCTAGGGATAGTCTGGGCTTTGCAACATTTAAAATTCTATCTCGCTGGCGTGAAGGTAACCATCGATCATCACCGACCACCAAGCCCTACAATGGTTGCTCAAGTCTGACACGAAGAATGCCCTAACCGTCAGATGGAGGGAGTCCTTGGAAGAATTTGACTTCGAGATTGCCTACCGGCATGGGAAGTTACACACAAATGCTGACGCCCTCTCCAGACTGCCACTGACCATGCCCGCCAAACCAGAACAACTACGGGCTATCCAACACCAACTGCAAGACAACGACCCCCAACAAGACCTAATGAAAATGTACCTCGCCGGAAGCCGTCCCTCTTGGATTCCCCGAGCATTTTAACAACCTCAACCGAAAAGGAGGCACCCTCTACACCACCGAGGGTAAAATAGTCCTCTGCCCAATGGTTGCCCAGAACATTATGGAGTCTCTCCACTCCCATAATGGCATCCACTTGGGGCAGAAGAAACTACTGACGCCCTTCTAAGAAATCTACTTGACCTCGAAACCCCACGTCGCAGCAAAATCCATCACCGAAGCCTGTCGTGACTGCTCACTAGGGAAGGACCATACCAGGACCCCAGGACCATCCAGCAAGTTGATAGCTTCCATGCCTTGGCAACTACTGGCAGTCAACGCCATGGGACCTATTGAAGGGAAACAAGGCTACCGGTACATCATTACTTTTGTGGACACGTACTCCAAATACATGATTGCCTGTCCCACAAAAGAGCTAGCATTCCGCTATGGCTATAGCCGATGTCCTCTTACAACACGTCTTTCCCTACTTTGGACTTCCTCAGGCCATACACTCGGACAATGCACCCGAGTTCACTGGACAAATTTGGACCCAACTCTCCGAGATCTTCGAAACAAAATAGCACACACTTCACCGTACTGGCCTCAAGGCAACTCCATTTGCGAGCGGAGTCACCGCACCATCGCAAATCAAATCAGGACGCGCCTTCAACAGCTGAACACCTCAGACTGGCCTAGTCAGGTGAAGATTATCCAGCAGAAAATCACTGCCCTCGTGAGGATGGCATATCACCCCACGATCATCAAATCACTGGGTTGAGCTAGAATAGTGGTATTTTTATCTAGAGGCTGGAAACGAAGTACATACCTGTTATTGTACGTGCGTGACTCCCCGTGATAATTGATCGTGACCTGGTAAGAGTTGGGTACTTTCAAGATCTTGAAGGGTCCTCGGTAATGGGGCTTTAATTTCCTTGTGACAGGTAGTTGGGCCACCATAACTAAATCTCTGACTTGATGAGGGCTGGTCTTAGGCGTCTCATCAGGGTTGAGGTCTTGTAGGTACTGAAGCTGGCAGAGACGATTTCAGAGATGGACAAGGGCAGCGTTGCCCCTGAGACACCTTTCCACTCAATCTGAGCCCTCGCCCAACCCCTTGAAATAGGGGAGCTATCCCCCCACTAAAAGCGGCTATCTAGGGCCTTTCCTAGCTGATGCTGAGAGGATTGGGTTCTAGTCATGTGGTGATGGGCTGGTCTATCAGAGTGAGAACTGAGCGATCTCTGCCATACCCATAGCCTCACTTGGGAAACGTGTCTTGCATATCTAGACGATATAATTGTGTTTGGTAAAACCTGGGCTGAACACCTCCAACGCCTTGCCTAAGTCTTCCAAAGCATACGAGATGTATTTGGGTCTAAAGATAAAATCCACCAAGGGTACTATGGCTTGTAGAGAGGTCCACTTCCTGGGAAATATCGTCTCAGAAGCAGGAATCTCCCCTGACCCCGCCAAACTGGAAGCCATTAGCAACATCTCACCACCGAAGAACGTCAAAGGAGTACGCGCCTCCATTGAACTGGCTTCGTACTATCGGAGATTCATGAAGAACTTCACCACAATATCTAAGCCCTTGCACGATCTCACCCATAAAGAGGAGCTTTTCGTGTGGACCCCGGATAGACTCCAAGCCATCTGCACTCTTAAGGACCTACTTGTCTCCATGTCCATTGTCTATTTCCCGGACTACAACCTGCAATTTTGCCTACATATAGATGTGTCCCAGTTCGGAATTGGCGCCATGCTAGCCCAAACCAGGGACGGGAAGGAATACATCATCGCCTGTGCCAGTCGGACCCTCAAACCCGCCGAGATGAACTACCCCGTCACCAAGAGAAAATGTCTAGGGATAGTCTGGGCTTTGCAACATTTAAAATTCTATCTCGCTGGCGTGAAGGTAACTATCGATCATCACCGACCACCAAGCCCTACAATGGTTGCTCAAGTCTGACACGAAGAACGCCCTAACCGTCAGATGGAGGGAGTCCTTGGAAGAATTTGACTTCGAGATTGCCTACCGGCATGGGAAGCTACACACAAATGCTGACGCCCTCTCCAGACTGCCACTGACCATGCCCGCCAAACCAGAACAACTACGGGCTATCCAACACCAACTGCAAGACAACGACCCCCAACAAGACCTAATGAAAATGTACCTCGCCGGAAGCCGTCCCTCTTGGATTCCCCGAGCCATTTTTAACAACCTCAACCGAAAAGGAGACACCCTCTACACCACCGAGGGTAAAATAGTCCTCTGCCCAATGGTTGCCCAGAACATTATGGAGTCTCTCCACTCCCATAAAGGCATCCACTTGGGCAGAAGAAACTACTGACGTCCTTCTAAGAAATCTACTTGACCTCGAAACCCCACGTCGCAGCAAAATCCATCACCGAAGCCTGTCGTGACTGCTCACTAGGGAAGGACCATACCAGGACCCCAGGAGCATCCAGCAAGTTGATAGCTTCCATGCCTTGGCAGCTACTGGCAGTCGACGTCATGGGACCTATTGAAGGGAAACAAGGCTACCGGTACATCATTACTTTTGTGGACACGTACTCCAAATACATGATTGCTTGTCCCACAAAAGAGCTAGCATTCCGCTATGGCTATAGCCGATGTCCTCTTACAACACGTCTTTCCCTACTTTGAACTTCGTCAGGCCATACACTCGGACAATGCACCCGAGTTCACTGGACAAATTTGGACCCAACTCTCCGAGATCTTCGAAACAAAATAGCACACACTTCACCGTACTGGCCTCAAGGCAACTCCATTTGCGAGCGGAGTCACCGCACCATCGCAAATCAAATCAGGACGCGCCTTCAACAGCTGAACACCTCAGACTGGCCTAGTCAGGTGAAGATTATCCAGCGGAGAATCAACACCTGCCCTCGTGAGGATGGCATCTCACCCCACGATCATCAAATCACTGGGCTGAGCTAGAATAGTGGTATTTTTATCTAGAGGCTGGAAACGACGTACATACCTGTTATTGTACGTGCGTGACTCCCCGTGATAATTGATCGTGACCTGGTAAGAGTTGGGTACTTTCAAGATCTTGAAGGGTCCTCGGTAATGGGGCTTTAATTTCCTTGTGACAGGTAGTTGGGCCACCATAACTAAATCTCTGACTTGATGAGGGCTGGTCTTAGGCGTCTCATCAGGTTGAGGTCTTGCAGGTACTGAAGCTGGCAGAGACGATTTCAGAGATGGACAAGGGCAGCGTTGCCCCTGAGACACCTTTCCACTCAATCTGAGCCCTCGCCCAACCCCTTGAAATAGGGGAACTATTCCCCCACTAAAAGCGGCTTTCTAGGGCCTTTCCTAGCTGATGCTGAGAGGATTGGGTTCTAGTCATGTGGTGATGGGCTGGTCTATCAGAGTGAGAACTGAGCGATCTCTGCCATACCCATAGCTTACTTTGACTGATCCTTTTACTTACCTGTTGTTCTCAAAAACTGTGCTTCTGTGCCGATTCCCTGCCTAGGCAAACTCTTTCGTCTCTGTCTATCCTCTAATGTCTTCCCTTCATGCTGGAAGTTTACTCACATTCAACCTGTCCCAAAGAAGGGTCACCGCTCTCAACCCTCCAACTATTGTCCAATTGCTCTCATCTCTTGTCTTTCTAAAGTTTTTGAAACTATTCTTGCTTCCAAATTTCATAAGCATTTCTCTTCTTATAATCTGCTCTCAGACCGCCAGTATGGCTTCCTTAAGGGTCGCACTACTGGTGATCTCCTTTCATATCTTACTAACTCTTGGTCATCCTCCTTTCAGGACTTCGGTGAGACTTTTTCTATTGCACTAGACATATCGAAAGCCTTCGATAGAGTCTGGCACAAATCTTTAATTTCTAAACTACCCTCCTTCGGTTTCTATCCCTCCATCTGTGCCTTTGTCTCTAATTTCCTTTCCGACCATTCCATAGCTGCGGTTGTGGACGGCCATCGTTCACTTCCTCACCCTATAAACTCTGGTGTTCCTCAGGGCTCTGTCCTATCTCCTATTCTCTTTCTAATTTTTATAAATGATCTCCTCAACTGTACCTCAATTCCCATTCATTCATACGCAGACGACTCAACCTTACACTACTCCATTAGTTTTTCAGAACGCCCCAGCCAGCAATCCCTCAACGACAAACGTAATGAAGCCATAGAACTCTTAAATTCTGATCTAAATACTATCTCCAATTGGGGCAGAGAAAACCTTGTTACCTTTAATGCTTCCAAAACCCAATTTCTCCATCTATTTACCCGTAAGGAACTCCCAGCGGACTATCCCTTATTCTTCAACAATACAAACATTAATCCTTCATCTTCTCTCAATATTCTTGGTGTCTCTTTTTCTTCTGCTCTCAGTTGGAAGGACCATATTACCAGTCTTGCTAAGGCAGCCTCCCAGAAGCTGGGTGTGCTCAACCGCCTTAGGGGTTCTTTTCCCCTGCACAGCTTCTTGCTCTGTACAGGGGCATAGTGCGTCCTTGTATTGAGTATTGTTCACATGTGTGGGGAGGTTCCTCTCACACCGCTCTCCTAGACAAAGTTGAAAGGAAGTCCTTTCGTATCATTAACTCCCGTCCACTCATCAACTCTCTGCAATCTCTCTCTCTCTGCCGCAATGTTGCATCTCTCTCGCTATTCTATTGCTACTATAATAATCAGTGTTTCTCAGAGCTTTCCCAGTGTATACCACCTCCTTTACGTAGGGCACGTGGTACCCGTCTTGCAACTCAATCCCACTCCTACTCTGTGCAACTCTCCAACCCGAGAGTGAAACATTACTCTCAAACTTTCTTCTACTCAACATCTGAGCTCTGGAACTCTCTCCCAGAATCAGTCTTTCCCTCTTCCTATGACTTAAATTGCTTCAACCTCTGTGTGTCCAGGCATTTTGGCTCGAACGTCCCTTGATTTTGGCCCTGTCACTCTTTCAACTATGGGGGAGGCACTCGCTATAGGCAGTTCTGCCTTTTGCCTCCCTCAATCACATAGAAAAAAATATATATATATATTTTCTAGATCTTAATTGACGGCATCTCTTCCGTGGATTGACCTCCCAATCTACCAAGATTGGTAGCCAAAGCGGCACATTTTTCCTTTGCCCCTCAACTTTATCTTCATAATTGCTGAGGGGCATAGGGCCCTGGGTGGGGCTTTGGTTTCCCGGGCGTTTCCGCACCCTCCTCAGCTCCCCGCCATGGAGTGGCTTCAGTCACCCAGGCTTTATTGTGGTAGGCAGGGAGGGTTCTGTGAGGGCGCTCGATTATGGCCTTGGCCTTGCTCGGGGCCTTGGGGCTGTTCAGTCAGGCAGTCTGGGGAACGGCAACAACACCAACACTCCTCCTCCCCGTCTCCAACCTACAATCACCCTTTCTCCATTCCACCAGGATTCTGTCCACTTCTTCTCCACACTTTACCCTCCTTACCTACTCCTCTCATCTCTACCATTGTACCTCTCACCATCTATTTCATCCTTCTTCAAAATGCCTATCCCAGACACCATCACTCCACCTCACCAACCTCGCACTCCTACCTCATTCTTCCACACCCTTTCTCCCTCGTCCGCTACCAACCCCTCTACTCCCAACATCGTTCCCAACCCCGTCACCTGAACCTCCTACACCCCCCTACCATCACCTCCTCCCCACCCCCAAACCATAGCCTCCCACACCCCCTACCATCACCTCCTCCCCACCCGTAAACACCCGCCGCCATTTCCACTCATACCTCCAATACCCCTTTCTATACCCTACATATCACCTCCTCAACCTCCGTATCTTCCCGTCCCTGCCCGCCCACGCGTGGCAACACTGTCCCCAGCCTAGCACCTTCCCCTCCGCCACCTTTTGTGCTTCCTAAACCATCGTCTCTCCAACCTCCCCTCCTCTCCTATCCCCTCTACATCTATTCCTAAACCTCCTCCTACCATCCCTACACCTTCCAAACTCCCTATACCCATTTCAAAAACCCAATACTGCCTGTCACCGCCTCTAACGCCTTCTCAATCTCCCCCAAAACAGTTTTTTCACTCCAGTTTCGGCCGCCCCATACGATGACCGAAGAAGTGGGAGCCCAAGCTTCAACCTCATAGAAACAAACACCGAAACCCGCCAGGACGTCACAACCAAAAACTATACAACCCCAGGGAACAACAAAAAAGGATGTAAAAGGGCCCGCAACAAACACAAACCGGCCGTCACCCATACCGACCCGCCCGGCCAGTGACCCACCTGGTACTTTTGCGCCCGCAAGAGCTGACAAAACGGGCCGGGTCAAAGGTCAACCTATCACTAACTTGCCGACCTCCGCCCCGTCATTACCTCCCGCTCTACCCAAGATGAAGGTCCTGCGAGTTGCCACCACAGTCAAGGGAGAATCCAAACCGATAAAATCTCCAAGACAATTAACAAACATCGTCTCGGCCTCCAACGTGCCTGTAGATCTCACCATCTACAGGCAAATCGACGCTCCCCCTACCACCTCTGCACGTGTCTGGTACTACTTCCTCCAGCACCTACACCCTTACCACCGCAACGCCGAGAAGAAATACCATCTCCAGCCCTGGGGTATCGACTTTTTTCTCAACGGCGATGGTGACATGCAGCTTAGGAACACAGTCCCAGCTCCAAACTCGCATAGTCGACTACGTTCGCATCGCCACCATTAAGCATCGATACCAACAAGAGAGTCACCCATCCAGGCCACCATCTTCCTCCTCTACATCCATGAGAGAAAATGAAGCTAAGAGGATGCAAACAGGGGAAACTAAAGCGCCGCTCCAACCAAGTCGATGTTCCATCACGGCTTCAAATCTTTGCAAGCAGCTCATTTCCCCCACAAACGCCCAAAAATCCTCGGATTACAACAAACCTTCCATCTCCACGGCGTGCACCAGTGGGAAACAGCAAATGCCCCCTCCGCCCTCGCTCTCCAACCTAAATCGATGCGAGAATGAGACGCCACAACACATGAATGCACCCGCCACTTCGACTCCCTCGACAAGCTATTTTCCCTACAATAAGCTCCAGGCCCAGATGACAAAACATGCACGAGTGGTCATACATAAAAAACAACCAGATGCAACTGTTGCACGACCCTCGAATAATCAACAAGAGACACTAAGAGGGTAAGGGGGCCTTCACTTATGGTGGAGGAAAAAAAATAATATGCCCCACGCATACTACTGCGTGTCGTACAAGACGACTAATAGGAGGGATTGCGTTAGACTTGCGGACCAACAGCCATTACTATACAATGAAGCCTTGTTATTGACGCTGGCATTGTTTTCATATGGCAGTGCTGTGACAGGGCTTCATTGTTCTTGTCAAAGTTGCTTAATGGCGGCACACTGGCGGTGGATGTCGCTCCCTCTGGACCCGGACCTGGCGCCTTGGGCCCAGCCTGGACGAAATGGATGCAGAGGGTACAGTACGTAGTGTTTCTCTGGACTGGCACTTTCCGGCCAACAGCATAGGGGCCCAAACCTGGTGATAGCGCTCCAGGAAGCTGCCCTATCATTGGGCGAAAAGTACCAGACCAGTAGTAGTGCCGTGTACGTGTACATAGGGTGCGTCCCTCCGGCTGGTTCTGGTGGGCCGCACCGAGGCCACTGGATCCTACCCCCTAGTAATCTCTTGGGGCAAGGTGCTGGGCATGGTCCCCGAGGTAGACTGAAGCCGGAGTTCTGGGGGGGGGGGGTTGCCCATTTGCCAGCCAAATTACCAAATATGGCTAAAGCTAAATAGAAACAACGTAAGTCCGATGATCCAAAACAGCACAGGATACGGACAAATGCCCCCCACAGTCTTAGACTTTCTAGTGTGAATGTTGGTAGTTTGAATCTGCGTGCAAATGAAGTGGCTGAGCTGTGTAAGAGGAGGCGAGTAGACGTCTGCTGTGCCCAGGAAACACTCTGTTAACCAAGAATTAATCTATCTGGCTACTGGAGACCCCAGAGTTATATGTGACCAGATGGTTCTGTCTTTTCTTGCACTTCGTGTTACACACAACCATGTTGAGTGCAACGCAGGACTCCAGTATATATATTCGCCTTCCAGATTCCTCCTTCCGTAACCATGTCCTCCATGTACTCCCTCGTATGCATTTGCAGATGCTCCTACGTGACCATTTAGGTCCTCTCCCAGGATTGTTATGTAATTCTCCGAGAGGCCTGAAATGACACTGACGGTGTCATTCCAGAAGTCCTGTTTTATCTCTTTCTGTAGGCCAGCCTGTGGGGCATATGCAGATATCGCATCCAGAATTCTTTCACCAACTTTTAATTTAAAAACAATCAGCCTTTCACTAATTCTCGTAATCTGAAGCACACTTTCCGTCCACTGTTCAGCCACCAGAACACCCACTCCTCCTTTCGTTTTATCAGTCTCGATCCCCTTCCAGTAGATCCTATATATTTTCTTTCTTCCAACAATCCACTGTACCCCATACCCTTAACCCGGGAGCTGCGGGGAGACTCTTAACCCGGGAACTGCGGGGAGACTCTTAAGAGTTCCCCCGGCGGACTGCGGGGAGACTCTTAAGAGTCAGAGAAAAAAAAAATCAACTTTTGACATCGAAAAAAAAATATATATATTTATTTTTTTATTTTTTTATTTTTTGTTGGCCCCTGGGCCATGCAAAATCTCAGTCCTCTACCTCCCCTCCTTCCCCACTTTCCTCCTCTCCTTCAGTTATCACCTATTTTCCCTGTTATTCCCTTATTCTGAGGTATATTTTCGTGCTAACATTAGAAATCCGGTTGCAGGGTGTGGTCATCACTGATAGCAAGCGAATGCAAGAGAGAGAGAGAGAGTATCGATCGACTGTGTCTCAGTGGCCTTGGGGGAAATTGGCGGGAAAGCAGCTTGCCTCACCCATACATTATACAACTCGCGGGCTATATCTCCGATTTTGACCATCCAAACGCTGTTTTCACTCGTTTTATTGTTGTTTCAGGTTAATACCTTTATAATCAACCCATAATAGGCGCATATGGATAAGTATTAATGCTATTAATGGTACAATGAATATTTTAGTGACGGAAACACCTCAAATACATGCGCACAGGGAGAGGTGTCTAATTACCCCCATGCGCACTTGTTAGGTTAAGAGTTCCCCCGGCGGACTGCGGGAAGACTCTTAAGAGCAGAGCTTTTGAACGCGTACCAAAACCGCGCGTTTATAGGCAGGCGGCTAAAAATTGGTGTGGGTATAGTACTACATGTCAACTCTCGACACCACCCCGCCACACGCTCGCCCCGCACTCGTGCAAGCACCACCGCGCCAGTAACCAAGCACTAGTCATGGAGCCCACACGTCCCTCACGCTCGCTCCCTGATGACACAACCAGCCCTCCTTCTGGTGGTGTCAGCTGCCATGGAAGGCAGAGGGTAGCTGCTAAAGACCCTAGCTACCAGTACGACACGCCCTACAGCTCGGAGGACGAAACACCAGCACCCAAAGCACGGAAAACACGTGCAAGCACGGCAAAGGTACAGAGGTCATTGGTGTTTCAAGACACTGCCACCACGACCCAGGCCACTGCAACAACCACTACCACTACCACTGCCACCCCTGCCACCAGTACCAGCGATGCAGGAGGCCGCCCTAGGGCTGCAGAACCTGCGGGGTCAGGAAAAATCAAAGGCACGGGTGTAGGGAAGAGAACCCGTACGCCAGCCACAGTGACCCTACCACCACCACCACCACCACCACCACCAGCCGCCCCTGGCCCGGCTGCCCCTGCTGCCCCTGCCACCCCTGCTGCCCCTACCCAAGGAAAAGGGAAGGGGAAGGGGAAGTGGAAAGGGAGAGGGAAAGCGACTGCTAGCCCTGCCGGCCCTGCTGGCCCTGCTGTCCCTGCCGGCCCTGCTGCCCCTGCTGCCCCTGCTGCCCCTGCCGCCCCTGCCCAAGGAGCAGGGAAAGAGAAAGGGAAAAGGGCGACAGGCACCACCATCATCTTGCCTGCCTCCAGGGCCACAAGACCATGCACCACTGCCGCCCCTGCCGGCCCTTCTGTCCCTGTCCATAAGACTCCCGTACGTGCTAGAGTGACCCGAAAAACTCTGACACCATCCAAGTATGCCGCCCTGCTGTTTGATGGTGATTCGCAGGGCATTGGCAGCCCGGGTTTCGACAACGAAGCCCTAGCATGGGACCCAGGGTGGGGGGATTTGGGAGTGGACATTGGGAGTGAGTCCGACGTCGGTGACGAGAATGAGGAAGGGCGTCTGTCAAGTGAAGAGGAGGGTGATGATGATGCTGTGTTGTATCGCGACCATAGAAGCGATATTTCAGATGCAGAAGCAGACACAGACGACATTCCGATCCCTGGCATGCCTTCGTTCGATTGGTCTGACGGGGTTAATTTTGTACCTGACATGCCCCAGTTCAATCCTGGGACGTCAGGTACAACTGACGACTGGCCCTGTGACGAGCACGCGAACGAAAGCTTCCTCGCTTTTTTCGATTGTGAGGTAATGACTTACATCGTTGCCCAAACAAACGCCTACTACAGGTGGGTGTTTGGCAGATTGGACGTCATTTCTCCAAAAGCGAGAATACGAGGCTGGGTGGATACGACTGTGGAAGAATTCATGACGTTCTTTGCCTTGTTGTTCCTCATGCCTCTTTGCAAGAAGTATGTGTTGCAACACTACTGGAAGCACGACCCCCTCATCGCCACCCCAACTTTCAATAAGTTCATGACTCGTGACAGATTTTTGTTGCTGCTAAGATTTATGCAATTTGCAGACAACGACAATCCTAACAGGATTGACAGGATATGGAAAGTTCGGGATGTGTTCACCATGTTGTTGGAGAGGTATAGGAAATACTTTTACCCCTTCCTCAATTTGGTGATTGATGAGTCGCTCGTGCTCTTCAAAGGACGTCTTGTTTTCAAGCAGTATATCCCCTTGAAAAGGCATAGGTTCGGAATCAAGCTCTTCGTTTTGTGTGACTGTGAAACTGGAATAGTGCTTGACATGATCGTGTATACAGGCACTGACATTGACATACCGAAAGCCGCTGCCGGTGACACCATGGGCATGTCAGGTTCCATCGTCAGGAAAATGTTGGCACCTTACCTGGGCAAAGGCCACATCATCTACGCTGACAACTGGTATACTTCTCCTGCTCTCTTCCAGTTTCTTCATGACAACCAAACGGGGTCATGTGGGACTGTCAGAAAGACAAGAAAGTTTATGCCTAAGTTCACCGGTAATGTCATTCCTCTTACAGGTGCCTCCTCCAGTGACACACCTTCTGAAGACGACCTGGCCCAGGAACACCGCGAGAGGCATGTCCGAAGAAGGCGACTAAAGGGGCAGAAATACAAGCGGCTAGAAAAGTGTGGGAAAGTGATAGCCCTGAAGTGGAAGGACAAACGAGACGTCCACCTGCTTTCCACCGTCCACACAGGTGCCCAGATGGACTCGGGCAAAATCCACTACCGAACCAGGAAGACCATCTACAAGCCCGACATGGTAGTGGACTATACCAAGAACATGCGCATGGTGGACAAGTCTGACTGTCAGCTGTCAGGCATTGAGTGTCTGAGGAAGACTGTGAAGTGGTATCACAAGCTCTTCCTCCACCTAGTTGACATCACGATGCTCAACGCCTACAACTTGTGGTTGGTGAAGAGGGAGATGTCCCCAAACCAGAAGCTGAAATTCTGGGAGTTCGTGTATAACGTGGCATACCAACTCCTGGAGAAGTATGGCACCACCACTCACAGACGGACGGCATGGCGTGGGGATCACGTTCCTGACAGAATCCAGCTGGGTGTCGAAAGACACTACCCAACCAACACCGAGCTGATTGGCACTCGTCACAGGCAGGTGCAGTGCCATGTCTGCAGCTCCAGTGTGAGAAAACCCCACGGCACCAAAAGAGTCACCTCAATGTGCGCGGAGTGCAAAGTTGCACTCTGCTTGGGTGACTGCTTCAGGGACTACCACACCTTCAAGAACTACTGAGTGTCGCCCCCTGCCCTGCCCTGCCCTGGACTCGCCCCGTGCCCTGCCCTGGACTCGCCCCCGGCCCTGCCCTGCCCTGGACTCGCACCCTACCTTACCTGACCTGACCTAATTGATCACGCTACCTCATAATGTAACATATATATTATATAATGTATAAGTTCCAAAGATGTCCCTGTGATATAGCTTTTACATTATATAATTGTATGTTTCATTATTTAGTTTATAAGTTTCAAAGATTTACATGTAACATGCCTTCTTTTTTTAGTATATCAATATATATGTTTGTTATAGCCTAAGTCATGTGTATATATTTTCTTACCTCAAATGAATTGTACAAAAATAAATGTTTCAATAAATCCTGTCAAACCTACTAAGATAATAAAATAAAACAATAAAAAAAAAATACAAGGTCATGTCATTGTATTCTTACAATATGATATATTCTATGAATATTTCATATTGTTTGAATACAATGGCATGATCTTGTAAAAAAAAAAATGTATCAAAAATTTTCTAAACAGTATAAAACCTTCCCCATAACCCCATGTTGGATTCGATCCCACTACCCTACCACACTTTGAGTTTTCCAGTCCACGACCTTACCAACCGTGCCACAGGAGCTCATACCAAATATCACTCAAAACTTTGTGTCTACAATCGAAATGACAATATACAAAAAAAAATGAATTATCCCACCAATTTACGTTTGTAAATTGATGGGATTATTAATTATATCATGCAAAGGTTTATAAAAGTTTGTCTCTGTCAAGAATTAGTAATTATATAACTTTATTCTGTCAAAAATTGCCCAAACACTCAGCAAAATTGCCCCTCTCAGTGTGACTCCAGTCATTATCACACGGTCAAGCGGTCACTGGGTGACCCTTGCCGCTCCCTCCTGCCACAACAGCTTTGTCAGGGAACAAAATTTGTATAAATACAATAATGCATAAAATACTCTTCACAAATACATTTGTATTGTATAATATTGTAAATAATAATGAATAATAACTGTGTGGGTGTCGAAAATTGCTCAACCATCTTTCTTATGTCTCGCCTACGCCCTTACGCGCGTATATTGGATTATACATAGTCATGACTGTCATACAAATACTTGCAGTAGGTCTCGAATATACATTTAGATTGCATATTACTTGGAAATAAATAGATATAAGTTTTCTGGTGGCAATCTACCATTTCGCAAGTGTAAGGCGACACCAGTCTATATTTAGCTCTCTATCAAAAAAGGTTAAGCCGATGTTTACTGACCACCCTCGTTCCTGGTCTATAATATAGTACTTTATTTACAGTCAATGGCCTACATGTTTCTGTGGTACTTCACATGTGTCTAAAATGCAATGTCTGCTTGCATAAAAATGCAATTCTGAAGTCCATTTATGCGTACAACATACGCATGTCTCACTTTCTCTCTCCCTCCATTCCTGACTCATGTTATTGTAGACCTCTTGGTGGCAACGAACACCAGACACCTCCTAGACATAAGGTTCAAAATCCCAAGACATCCATACGCCTGGGGCGCCTCCACAATTATCACACAGCTGCATATGTTTACTGCCTTCACTCTCTCCACGACTCACTCCCTGCCACCCTCCAACCCACCAACCCCCACCCACCCTTTTATGCTTCCGTCTGCTAGAAACTCATTGATAATGTGCGTAAATATCGCATGAATTGGTCTATATGCGGTATATATATTGATATATGGCACGTCTACATACGTATATGTCTGTATTATAGCATGACAGTGCTCTAAGTACAAGATGTAAGTGATATTTATGGCGTAACACACCCTCTCCCCCTTTCATTAATAGAAACTCATTGATAATGTGCGTAAATATCGCATGAATTGGTCTATATGCGGTATATATATTGATATATGGCAAGTCTACATACGTACAAGTCTGTATTATAGCATGACAGTGCTCTAAGTACAAGATATAAGTGATATTTATGGCGTAACACACCCTTTCCCCCTTTCATTCCCACCCCCACCCACCCTTTTAGGCTTCCGTCTGCTAGAAATTCATTGATAATGTGCGTAAATATCGCATGAATTGGTCTATATGCGGTATATATATTGATATATGGCACGTCTACATACGTACAAGTCTGTATTATAGCATGACAGTGCTCTAAGTACGAGATATACGTAATATTATAGCGCAAACCACACTCTCAGCTCATAAATTGCCGCCAAACCTCCAACCCATCTTCATTCCCGCCTAAAAATTCTTTTATAATTCCCTTATATATTGCAATTTTTGGTCACTATGAGGCATATTCATTGTTATATGGGTGGCCTACACAGAGTGGCAGTAGTAGTACACACGTATACGTACTCTACATAGCCTAAAAGGGATAAAAAAAGGAGATATACGTGATAATACGCGGTAACCCACCCCCTCCTCCCTCTCGTTCTATCCCCTGGGCGCGTGAAAATTCGGCAGGGAAATCTCGCCGCTCGATGACAATCTAGCCGCGCGGTGCCATTCGCTCCACATTTTTCAACTACGGACCGTTCCCCCACCCCCCCCCAGACATTTTTTGGGGGGTCAAATATATATGGGCCGATGCACGCAAACATTCCCTACACGCTGATGTACTTTTTATCGAAATTGGCAATGGGTCCCAAAATCATCATACATGCGCACAGTATGACCCTGTAGAAAACCCCCTGTGCGCACGTCTTAGGTTAACAGGAAAGACTGGAAACTGGTTCGGGATGTAAAGGTCATCCTGGGCGAAGAATGTATCCCCCAGCATAAGCTACTTGTGTGCGACATGATCCTAAGCGCAAGAAGGTATAGGCCTACATGCCCAAAAAGAAGCGTAGCTGCTGAAGAACAAGGAAGTTAGGGATAGGTTTCATAGTGAACTGGAGGAAATTAATAGAAATAAGGAAACTAGGCTTAGCGATGTGAATAGTCAATGGAATTTCCTTAACACCTTACGAGCGGCCTATGCGGTTTATTTATGTGTACCGCACAGCGGGGTGTTTTTAGCCAAAATAGGGCTGTTTACGTGATCATTTTCATGCCTAAATAAGACCCAGAACGTAAAACTAGTACCTATCCCTGAAAGGGCATAAACAGAGCTTTCGAATGACACCATAACGATCCTTGTATGATGGATAGTTTTCTTGCAATAACCGTGCAACGCGAGTGCAAAAAGCAGGTAATTCGGTACTTTCAGTACATAATTGAGTATGTAGCGAGTGAGAGAGGGAGGAGGGAGCTGAGATTTGTGTCAGTAGGTTCGCCGCGGTGGTCTGGAGCAGTCATACGCTCGCTAGTCTCCTGCCACCACTTGTCTCTCTCTCTCAGCCACATTACGTGCTGAAATTGCCACTCGACCTATGTCGAGCGCCGCCACATAGTCCAGCTTTTTTTAACTCGACTTATGTTGCTCGCCGCTAATTAAGGGTTAAGCATAGCCTTATCGCTGCCACTGACAAAGTCTGTGGGAAAACAAAGGGCCAGGAATAAGACATCCTGGTGGTGGAATGATGAGGTAGAACATGCTGTGAAAGAAAAGAGGAGATGCTTCAAAGCCGAGAAGAAGGGAGGCAGCAAGAAGGAATACCAGGCAGCTAAACGAACTGCCAAAATAGTTATTTACAATGCTAAAAAAGGAATTAAGGACCAGCTGGTCCTCGAACAATTGTGTAACACTGACAATCCCAATGGGATCTTCAACCTAGCTAGGCGAGTTAAAAATGACAGTAGGGATATTATAGGTGAACAGTGTGTTAGAAACGATAATGGGAAGATTGTGTATGCAGAAAATTTAATCCGAAAAACATGGAAGGCTCACTATGAAAGATTGCTAAATGTAGAGTTTGAATGGGATAAGGAACAGCTTAGTATCGAAAAACCAATATCTGGACCCCCTCCTTTGATAGTGACAGCTGTAGTGAGCGACGCAATCAATAAAATGAAGGACGGTAAAGCTCCAGGGTGCTCTGACATAGTCGGTAAGATGATAAAAGCCTCAGGGGAGACTGGTGTCAGCTTAGTCACTGAGTTGATAAACACCATTATTAAAGATGAGAAAATCCCCGAGAATTGGCACAAAAGTGAAATAGTAAATACATACAAACGAAAAGGGGATGCGCTAGATAGAGGTAATTATAGGGGACTGAAAATGCTTGACCAAATCATGAAGGTCTGTGAGAGAGCCTTTGAGGGTTTGATCAGGCAAAGCATCTCCATTGATGATATGCAGTTTGGTTTTATGCCTGGACATGGTACACCGTACAACCGATGCTATCTTCATAGTCAGGCAGATACAGGAAAGATACTTACTAAAAGGCAGGAATCTTTACTTTGTGTTTGTAGACCTGGAGAAGGCCTTTGACAGGGTGCCTAGAGATGTTGTGCAGTGGGCTATGAGGAAACTTGTGTGGAAGAGTGGCTGGTGCGTGTGATAATGAAGAAGTATGAGGATTCGCGAACTGTGGTGAGGGTGAAAGGTGTACTGAGTGATGAGCTCACAGTCCGTGTTGGAGTTCATCAGGGTTCAGTGTTAAGCCTCCTCCTCTTTATTATGGTCCTGGAGGCACTGTCTAGAGTTTTTTAGATCTGGCCTCCCGAGGGAACTGTTTTATGCAGACGATTTAGTCCTAATAGCTGACAATGTGCAAGATGCTGAGGCCAAATTCAGAAGATGGAGAGAGGGCATGGCGAACAAAGGTTTAAGAGTCAATATTAACAAAACCAAGGTAGATTGAGACGAGGCAATGTGGAAAAAAGCAGTGTATACCCATGTGCAGTGTGTGGAAAGGGTGTGGGCGCTAACTCGATTCAATGTAGCATCTGTCGATATTGGGTGCACCATGGGAGTAAGCGCTGTAGTAGAATAAAAGGACCCCTGTCGAAGGATAAGTCAGAAATAGAGACATTTGAGTGTGTAGTGTGCAAAGCCGAGCTTGTGTTAAATGATGATCCTGTGGCTGTGAATTTTGGAGATGAGTTTTTGGGGCTGGTGAACAAGTTTTGTTACCTAGGAGATACCAGTGATATTGTGTGCCTGCAGGAGACTTGGTATTTTAAACAGGATTTGGGTAACCTCAGTACTATCTGTGATAATTTTCATGGGTTTGGGGTCTCGACAACCGATGCTATGGATGGTCTAGTAGCAGGTCACCCACCGGGAGGAGTAGCTATTTTGTGGAGGGACTCTTTAGACAGCCGGGTTAAACCACTTGTAACAAATTTACCATGGTGTACAGGTATAGAAATAGAAGATATCCAACGGAAAGTAGTTATTCTTAGTGTGTACTTGCCCTACCAATGTAATGAAAATGAAGAACAATACCTGGAATGCCTTGGAGAGCTAAGTGCTCTGTTACAAGAACTAAATACCACCTGCTACTCTGTAATAGGGGACTGGAATGCTAATCTGAAGGACATGAGTAACTCTCTGTTTGCTAGTCATATGACTAACTTCTGTGGTGAGCATGATCTAATTATCTCTTCTCAGCTCATGCTCCCTCATAGTAGTTACACATGTGTCAGTGCAGCATGGGGCTCAACGTCTTGGCTAGATCATACCGTAGCTAGTGCTGATTTCCATGATATGATAACAAATATGGAAATTCAGTATACATATACAGATGAAGATCATATCCCATTGACCTTAACAGCTAGTTTGGAAAGAGCGCCAGAATTAACCCAGTCAAACAATAGTGTAAATCCAAAACTGCCATGGGGCGGGCTTGACGAGGAGGAGTGTGAGCAATTTTGCACTTTAACACACACTCTCCTTTCTGAGCTTGATCCTGGCAGTGAGGATGCCATTACCTGTGAAGACCCCAATTGTGTTAATGCTAGTCATCGAGAAGAAGTCAGCAAGCTGTACAATAATATTATATCTTGTCTTACTAAGGCTAGTGACATAGTATTTCACAAGCATAACAAAAATTACTCTTTTAACAAACCTGGGTGGAATGACCATGTTTCAGAACTATACCAGGCATCCCGAGATGCTCGTAGTGTATGGCTGGATCATAACAAACCGAGACAGGGACCCATTTTTGACATGTTCACCAGACTAAAGGCTAGATGCAAGTATGCAATCAGATATATAAAAAACAATGAAAATGTATTAAGAAGAGAAGCATTGGCCAAAAACTTTGCTAGCAAAGACACATTGGCCTTCTGGAAGGATATTAAAAAAATGCATAATAGCTGCACACCTCTACCCGTTAGTGTAGATGGGATCTCTGGTACTAATAACATAGCCAATCTTTGGAAAACACATTACCAAACTTTGTTTAACTCTGTTGGGCACCAAGGAAATACCATTGCTGCTACAACAGAGTGTAACAAAGAAGAAAAATATGACACAATTAAAGTTACAAGTGAAAAAATCAAGGCTGCAATAAGTAGGCTTGATGCTAACAAATCCTGTGGTTTTGATGGTATATATGCTGAACATTTGAAGTACTCCTCCACTCTCCTCTTGGAGAAACTCAGCAGTTGCTTTACCAGCTTTCTAATCCATGGTTTCCTACCAGAATCTATGATGTCCGTTACCTTGATACCAGTAATTAAAGACAAGGCTGGCAAAATTACATCAAAAGACAACTATAGACCTATTGCCCTTGCCAGTATTGTAAGTAAGATACTAGAGTTAATCATTTTAGACAGAATCTCAGTGTATATCTCAACTAATAGTAATCAATTTGGTTTTAAAAAGAATCATGGTACGGACCAGTGCATCTACACTCTGAAGGAGCTAGTGGATGGGTACATCAAAATGAACAGCTCTATTTTTGCATGCTTTCTTGATGCTAGTAAGGCATTTGACAGAGTCTGCCACAATATCCTGTTTGATAAATTAGCAACAAGGGGAGTGCCATCCTATATACTGAGAATCTTGAAGTACTGGTACGCCAATCAAACATTTAATGTAAGATGGGGTAACATTATTTCGGATTCCTTTACAGTAACCAATGGAGTGAGACAGGGTAGTATTCTCTCACCTTACTTATTCAATGTATATGGATGAATTAAGTGATAAATTGAATAAAGAGCAGATTGGATGTTATGGTGGGAATAAAATCATCAACCATCTCATGTATGCTGATGATCTGGTCATTATTGCACCGTCTTCTGCGGGTCTGAGCAAACTTCTTGATATATGTGAATCTTTTGGTAGTAAACATTGTGTTAAATTCAACCCACTGAAAAGTGCTGTTCTTATATTTAGATCAAAATTACTGTATAAAAGTAAACTGCCAAATTTCTCACTCAATAATCAAATTATTCAAGAAGTAAACAAAATAAAATACCTGGGACACATTATCTCAAACGATTGCTCAGATGATGCAGATATCGGCCGTCAGCGCAGACAGCTATATTTACGTGGTAACACCATCTTGAGAAAATTCCACATGTGTAATTGGGAAACTAAAGTCACTTTGTTCCGGACATATTGTTCCTCTATGTACACGGCCCATTTGTGGTGGAAGTATAAGAGAGCCACCATAAATGGTCTGTGTACATCCTATCATAATATACTCAAGATGTTCATTGGTCTCTCTAAATATGAAAGCACTAGTATGGTGTGCACACTGTTGGATGTGCAGTGCTGTCGGGCTGTCATCAGGAGACTGGTGTACAGCTTTTCGCAGCGACTGCAATCCTCCAGTAACACGCTGATTGTAGCTCTTTGGTCTAGTGATCATATCTATGAATCCCGTATTATATCTCACTGGCAGAAGCTGCTGCACACATAGTATGTACTGTAATGTAATATATAGGTCTAATTGAACTATGAGCAATGATCTGTGCAATAGGTGTTAACCAACATTGAGCAATAGCCTTAGTTAGCCTATCTGTGTTATATTGTGACAAAATGTGATATGTGCTCTATTCTGTAAATAGGCCTACTGTATTTTTTATTTTATTGTGTCTTTATTAATATATCTTTGTGTATAATTATTATCTGTGCTCTGACGAGAAGTGTATGTGATATGGACCATTAGGTCGTACTGTATTTATACTGTATCTATCTTATGTGTCTGGAATAAAGAATTATTATTATTATTATTATTATATACCATCTCTGCTGGTGGTGGGGCCGAGGCCGCCACTGTCGCTAGAATTAGATGTGGCTGGGGGAAGTTCGGAGAACTGCTGCCAATTCTGACCATGAAAAGAATGCCTCTCCCCCTGAAGGGAAAGGTGTATGCCTCATGTGTTAGAAGTGCAATGACGTATGCCTCAGAAACATGGGCCGTTAAAGTAGAGGATGTCAACAGTATGGAACGTAATGAGATGAGAATGGTGAGATGGATGTGTCGGGCCAGGATGCAGGATAGAATAACAAATGAGCTGAGGAGACGTTTAGGTATAAAGAGTATTAGCGAGGAGATACGTACAAGTAGACTGGGATGGTATGGACATGTGGAGAGAATGGATGAACAAAATTGGGTGAAAAGATGCAGGTCTGTGATTGTGAAGGGAGCTGCACCAAGAGGTGAACCGAGGAAGACCTGGGATCGGAATATACGTGCCGATCTCATATCCAAAAACTTGACAATTTAAAAAATTAAGTGAAGCAGCCCTTAACAGGGTTTCCTGGAATGCCGCCATTAGGACAAGAGACTGAAACTGATCGTATGTGTGGAGCACTCAGTCTTAAAATTTGATGTACTGTATATACTGTATGTATCACCAGATTCGCCAACCCCAGACGTGCCCTTGTTGCCTGGAGATGCTCCCACTACGACATCCCAGCCAAAGGAGGGCTACCTCAGCCCACAGATGTGTCCTTCCTGCCCGGAGATGCCCATACTGTGACATCCCAACCAAAAGAGACACTACTTCAGCCAGCTCAATCCTTGTCAAGCAATCAGCCTGCTGACTTGACAAAACCTATATTCGGTTGCTTCACAGCCAGTCCTAAGGTTGGAGAGGACACTAAGCCTAAAGTAGGAAAGGCTTAATTGTCACAGTACCAACAGGGGACGAGGTCACGTAAGTTATAACGCTTGCTGTCCAACTTTTAACTCAGTGACGAACTGCGTAAGTTATATCGCTTGCCGGAGAAGCGAGGTACTGGACGTAGACCCTGGCACCAGCCGAGGATCTAGACACATTAGTTATAACGCTTGCTGTCCTGGTCGTAACTCAGTGCAAACCTGTGTAAGTTATAGCGCTTGCCGAGCGCACAGATATCTAGCAACACAGTCTGTGCATGAGACCACCCCTCGACTCCCTAAGCAGTCACTCTCCAGCCGCTCTTTCATCAACCCTTGACGAGGAGCGACTAGGGTGTGTCGGATTAATAGTCACCCCTAAGGTGAGCTTTCCCCCAATTCCCGGAAAGGCCTTGGTGGTTTCGGTAGTTGAGAAAGGAAGGAGGTGAGATGTTGGTAGAGCCTTGAAAATTTTATTTGAGGTATCGTTTAATACAGGACAAATCCCGATGGACTGGAGAGAGGCGAACATAACAGCTATATTTAAGAAGGGAAAGAGAAATGACCCAGGAAATTATAGACCAGTCAGTTTGACAAGTGTTGTGTGTAAACTAATGGAAACGGTAATTAGAGAAGGAAAAATGGAGCATATGAAATCAAACCAACTTTTCAGTGGGAGACAATTCGGATTCTTGCCGGGGAGGTCGACGGTACTACAGCTAATTAAGGTGGTAGATGATTGGATGCAAATTCTAGAGGATGGTGATGTAATAGACGTGGTATATTGCGATTTTATGAAGGCCTTCGATAAGGTCCCACATAAAAGGTTAATAGAGAAAGTTAAAAGCTATAATATAGGGGAGAAATGTGTGAAATGGATAGAAGCCTTCCTGAAAGATCGGAGACAGAGGGTACTGGTGAATGGAATAGGCTCGGGGTGGAGGGAAATTACAAGTGGGGTACCTCAGGGATCTGTGTTGGGACCACTACTGTTTGTTATATTTATCAACGACTTACCTGAAGTTATAACTACTTGAAGTGAGGTATACCTGTATGTGGATGACACTAAGCTGTATAGAAGAGTGAGGAGTAAGGAAGATGAGGGTTTGCTTCAAGATGTGGAGGGCATGAAGGGATGGTCTGAGCACTGGTTAATGACTTTTCATCCAAAAAAATGCAAGTACATGCGGGTTGGGACAAGCAAGATAAACAAGGTAGGATACAGTATGTATGAAGCGATGGAGGAAGTGAATGCAGAAAAGGATATAGGAGTAGTGATAGACAATAAGTTAAATTTCTCAGAACATTTAGCGGAAAAGATAAACAAAGCCAATAGAATTGTAGGGCTGATAAGGAGGACATTTGTGTCACTTGACGAAGAAATCTTTAGGAATCTCTATACAGCGCTGGTTAGGCCGCACCTGGAATATGCGAACCAGGTGTGGGCTCCATATATGGTAAAGGATAGAGAAGCAGTGGAGAAAGTGCAGAGGAGAGCTAGCAAGCTCAACGTAGTACCAACGTTGAAGAACGCGGGCTATGGGCAGAGGTTGAGGACACTGGGGCTTCCGACACTGGCATATAGGAGAAAGAGAGGGGATATGATAGAGACTTTTAAGATAGTGTCAGGAAAGTATGATGAGGATGTGTGTGAAGGTATCTTCTTGATGCGGGAGGGAACAAGAACGAGAGGACACTCTAAGAAAATTTATAAAGAAAGAAATAGGCTTGAGAAGGCAAAGAACTCATTTTGTGATAGAGTGGTAAATGAGTGGAACGCACTGCCCCAGTATGTAGTCGATTCCGAATCAATAAGGGAGTTTGAAAGTAATCTTGATAAAGCATGGGTGGGAAAGACAAGATTTGAAGTTTGATTATAAAGCAAAAATACAGAATAGTAAAAAATTTGCGTCTGCTACCGCCGCCATCAACACCGTGAACTACCGTAGCAGTGCAAGTACTGGTACTGAGCTGGATACACAGGCCTAGTTTGCCTTTTTCCAGAGGATCTACTGTAAGAAACTGTGAGAGAAGAAACTGCTTTCTCTTCACAGCTCGAGTGTACGGGAGGACCAGCCGAGATGGGACAACAGCCACCAGCCGCCAATTAAGGACTCCAGCCACCCGCAGTCAGAGCAAGGACCACGGAAGAGCCACCCGAGACCCCCAGGATCTGTGCGAAGGGTCCCCAACACTCGACGCCTGTTGGAGCCCAAATCCTAGCTCGTGAAGAAGCCAGACTGTGTGTGAATCAGTCTTGAAGTTAAACGAGTTCATTGGATCTCAAGAAGGGTCTGCTCCAGCCGGCTCAGGTGCGAGTTGCCGGGTCACTACCTCCTCGACGTCGGACAGTGCCAAGTGCTCCTTCCGTCCCTAGTGCTCTCCTATCCCCTATCAATTTAAGTGACTTCCTTTTCTCTTTGTGGTACAAGTGTTAAAGTGAGGCTTAGACCTAAATGTGCCGGGACTCTGTCCAAGTGTAAAGTAGAAACTCCAAAGTCAGTGCAAACCTGTGTAAGTTATAATGCTTGCCGAGCGCACAAACACCTACAGTAGTAAGTAGTAACACAGTCTGTGCAAGAGACCAACCCTCGACTCCCAAAGCAGTCACTCTCAGCCGCTCTTTCATCAACTCTTAACGAGGAGCGACTAGGGTTTGTCGGCTTAATAGTCACCCCTAAGGTAAGCTTTCCCCCAACTCCCGGAAAGGCCTTGGTGGTTTCAGTAGTTGAGGAAAAGCTGCTTATTCTCTCCACAGCTCGAGTGTACGGGAGGACCAGCCGAGATGGGACTCCAGCCACCCGCAGTCAGAGCGAGGACCCCGGAAGAGCCACCCGAGACCCCCAGGATCTGTGCGAAGGGTCCCAAACACTCGACGCCTGTTGGAGCTCTTCGGCCCAGATCCAAGCTCGTGAAGAAGCCGGACTGTGTGTGAATCAGTCCTGAAGTTAGACGAGTTCATCGGATCTCAAGAAGGGTCTACTCCAGCCGGCTCAGGTGCGAGTCGCCGGGTCACTACCTCCTCGACGTCGGCCAGTGCCAAGTGCTCCTTTCGTCCCTAGTGTTCTCCTATTCCCTATCAATTTAAGTGACTTCCTTTTCTTTTTGTGTTACAAGTGTTGAAGTGAGGCTTAGACCTAGATGTGCCAGGACTCTGCCCAAGTGTTAAGTAGAAACTCCGAAGTCGTGCTTTGCGTCTTCCCTTGTGTTTGCCTTGCAATCATCCCGGTTGTTGGGGAACATATAAACCTGTCCTACACCGGCTTCCTCGGATTCGGGCTCCTGTGACCCCCTGAAGAGGAGATATAGATACAACATCGCCACTCTACCCATACACACACCTTACACGTCATTAGAGAGTTCCTGCCAGATATCTGAGTTTGTGTACTGTCTATCACCATGACTTAGACATTATAGTGTATTTTTGTCTCAGAGTTACTACTTGCATATTCATGTTTTAGAGTCTAGTTCATGCAGAACCTTTGTGTTTACTTTTTAGGGAGCTACCACTTCCTCATTTGATTATCCATTTTAGCAATCATCCTTGTGTAGTTCATTTAGTTTTTCTGTGATTTAACCTTTGTTATTTGTCGTACTTTTTAGGACGACTTGCTTGTTGTGAGGCCCATTGCCTCTCTATTTTATTAATCCATATTCTGTACGAGCCTAATTGAACTACCCATTGTTGTACAAAGCCTTATAATTATATCCTAGTTGTGCCTACCTATTGTTGTGAATATAACCATTGTACCCACCATTGTGTTTCTGTTGTTGGCATGTCATTTGTTTGGTGTAGATAGAGTCGAGAGCATCCTAAGTTGAAAATCACTGCAAAATTCCCAGAGCTGGGAAGTGCGACCAGAATATACCTCGCTCTTTGAAAGCATGGCATAACACAAGGTAATGATTGTGAACAAGACCAAAGATAACGAGGAGAAAGATTGGGTGTTAGGGGCAGGCAGAATGGAAGAAGTGTATGAATATAAATACTTGGGGGTCTGGGTTGGAGTGGTGGGATTTAATGAAAAGATCATGAAGAGAAAAAGAATGTAAGGAAGGCTAGCAAATGCGGTTAGAGTGATGTAAATAGATATGAGGTCGTTCGGGGGTTGTGAAAGGGATTGGGAGAACCAGGATCGAGTAATTAATGGGCTAGAGGCGATAGGTTGTACAGGTAAAGATGTGCAGGAATGGATAGAGTACAGAACAAGGTAGGTAGGTTGGGCCTAGGAGCAAATCAATGGACAGCAGTGGAGGCAATAAGAGGAGATATGGGGTGGAGTACGTTTCAGGAAAAAATAAATAAAGCAAAATTGAAATTTAGAGTTAGGATTGAGGAATCAGAGGATACATGGATTAGGAGAGTATATGAATGGGTAGGGGATAGGAGTAGGTGGGGAAGGGAATGCAGAGCAAGACAGAAAAAATTAGGGATGAGACAGGACAGGGTGGGGGGAGAGTAAAAGAGGGTAACAGGTGAAGTAATTGCAAGGGTTAAGACGCTGGAGGGAATAATGAAGAGTAGAGTGGAGGAGGTGGGAAGGGAGGAGTGGAGGAAAGGAATGGAGAGAAAGAGCTCCCTGAAGATGTATAGGAAGAAGGAGAAGTCAGGTAGAGAAGGATATTTTGATGGAGCCTTCTATTTAGAGTAAGAACAGGGGCATGGGAGATAAATTATCGAACCTGGAGGTGGAATGTGGGGCAGAAGGTATGTGAAGAATGTTGGGTAGGAGGAGAGAGAGAGTGGAAGAGACTGTGAAGTACATTGTGACTGAGTGTGAGCTGTATATAGATGAAAGAGAATAATTAGAGAGCCAGATGAGGAGATGTAGGCCCATAGGAGAGGAGAGATGGGAAGAAGTTAAGGAGGAGGAAGATAGAGGAGTAGCATATCTGGTGGGGTTAGAAGGAAGGGAGGAAGAAAATATGGGGCGAAGAATGCCGATAGTAAAAAAGTTCCTCAGGGAAGTATGGATGAGGAGGGAACAGGAAAGTGGGGGGAGGAGGGGGTAGGTGGACCTAGCTTTAGTCTATTATATAACTGTCTTCGTGGCGCAATGCATAAGTGTGTTGATTTTCGGTGTGAGCGTCCTGGGTTCGAATCCCCGGACTGCCACATGTGTTTGTTAATTTCATTAATCGAGTTTAGGAGTAAAGTTGGTTGGTGGAGAGAACATAATTATATAATACCTTAACTCCTTCAGACTCATATGACGCGATCGCGTCATATGGCAGAGTGAGCCAAAAACTCATATGATGCTACCTCGTCATATGGACTTATTATATTGCCAGAAAATAAGTTTATGACGCTATTGAGCCGGACTTTTGGCTGGTAAGTCCCATAAGTTAGATCTTCATGTGGAAATATCTAGCAACCCCCTGGCGTCCCTGTGAGGGCCCCGCGCAGGTAGAAACGCTCAGTCTCTTCTCAGCAGCTAGCCTACTAGGTGGGTGTGTGTGGCCCTTTAAACCAAGGGGCCTCCATTTTGCCCAGCCTGGGTGGTATTTCTGCCCTAATAATTATAACCCTAACTTGATGAATCTAGATAGCACAGAGATATATATTAAGGTATCAGTCAGCTGAAGGCAAAACAAAAGTAAAATCTAATAAAATTATTTCCTGTTGTTGCTTCCTTTCCTTTTGGATCTTAGGACTTGGTATCCTTTATTGACTGATACTCTTTAATTATGAAAAATACTGAAACTAATTAAAGTCATGTAGTATTTATAAAGAATTATTATTTAACTGAAGCTTAGTAGGCTATGGTTATGAACGGAATAAGTTATATCTAAAGAAGGACTATTAATTATATATCAAGTCTTGAAAGATAAATATTAAGGTAAGAATATTTCTGTCTCTTACCCTTTTTTAAATGAATAGCTAGTTTTCTTATATGTCCTTTTATTTATATTTAACCCTTATTTAGCGGCGAGCAACATAAGTCGAGTTAAATAAAGCTGGACTATGTGGCGGCGCTCGACATAACTCGAGTGGCAATTTCAGCACGTAATGTGGCTGAGAGAGAGAGACAAGTGGTGGCAGGAGACTAGCGAGCGTATGACTGCTCCAGACCACCGCGGCGAACCTACTGACACAAATCTCAGCTCCCTCCTCCCTCTCTCACTCGCTACATACTCAATTATGTACTGAAAGTACCGAATTACCTGCTTTTTGCACTCGCGTTGCACGGTTATTGCAAGAAAACTATCCATCATACAAGGATCGTTATGGTGTCATTCGAAAGCTCTGTTTATGCCCTTTCAGGGATAGGTACTAGTTTTACGTTCTGGGTCTTATTTAGGCATGAAAATGATCACGTAAACAGCCCTATTTTGGCTAAAAACACCCCGCTGTGCGGTACACATAAATAAACCGCATAGGCCGCTCGTAAGGTGTTAATGTAGTTATTATTCTTGGTTCTTGTCTACGTTAAGGGGAGATCTCCACTTGAGGGATTTTTTTCTTGACCCCTTTCTCCCTCATGTTTAGCCCCATTGCTTTTGATATTATAAAACATTTGCCCCATTAGTTTAGCGATTTTAAGAACTTTCACCCCATATTAAGACCTTTCGTGCAATTCAGGTGTCGATTTTATCCTGGCGAGCGATAGCGAGCCTGTAATTTAACCCGGGAACTGCGGGGAGACTCTTAAGAGTTCCCCCGGCGGACTGCGGGGAGACTCTTAGGAGTGAGTGAAAACAAAAATCAACTTTTGACATCGATTTTGTTTTTGTTTTTTGTTTTTGTGTTTTTTTTGTTTTTTTGGCCCCTGGGCCATGCAATATCTCAGTCCTCTACCTCCCCTCCTTCCCCACTTTCCTCCTCTCCTTCAGTTATCACCTATTTTCCCTGTTATTCCCTTATTCTGAGGTATATTTTCGTGCTAACATTAGAAATCCGGTTGGAGGGTGTGGTCATCACTGATAGCAAGCGAATGCAAGAGAGAGAGAGAGTATCGATCGACTGTGTCTCAGTGGCCTTGGGGGAAATTGGCGGGAAAGCAGCTTGCCTCACCCATACATTATACAACTCGCGGGCTATATCTCCGATTTTGACCATCCAAACGCTGTTTTCACTCGTTTTATTGTTGTTTCAGGTTAATACCTTTATAATCAACCCATAATAGGCGCATATGGATAAGTATTAATGCTATTAATGGCACAATGAATATTTTAGTGACGGAAACACCTCAAATACGTCAGCACAGGGGGACGTTTCCAATTACCCCCTTGCGCACTTGTTAGGTTAAGAGGAACCGGCCTTCGGCCGGGACATTTTTCTACCGAAAAATGTACAAATAAATCTTGAAAGGGACTCAAGGGCGTGTAATTTTAAGCTTGATGGAGGTCTAGGGAACAAACTAAATACCTCCCCTTAATAGTATTATATTATTATTATCAGGATTAACCCCTAACTGTCGGTGCGCAACATAAGTCGAGTATAATAAATCTGGACTATCTGGCGGCGCGCGACATAGGTCGTGTGGCAATTTCAGCACGTAATGTTGCTGAGAGAGAGAGACAAGTGGTGGCAGGAGAGTAGCGAGCGTATGACTGCTCCAGACCACCGCGGCGAACCTACTGACACGAATCCCACCTCCTCCCTCCCTCTCTCACTCGCTACATACTGAATTGTATGGGGAAAGTACCGAATTACATGCTTTTTGCACTCGTGTTGCGCGGTTGTTGCAAGAAAACTAGCCGTCATAAAAGGATCGTTATGGTGTCATTGGAAAGCTCTGTTTATGCCCTTTCAGGGATAGATACTTGTTTTACGCTCTGGGTCTTATTTAGGCATGCAAATGATCACGTAAACAGCCCTATTTTGGCTAAAAACACCCCGCTGGTGGCTACATATTTTATACCGCCTAGGCCGCTCTTTAGGTGTTAATATCAAAGTCACATAAAATGTTAGATATATATTGAATAATTAGATAAATGTATTTCTTAACCACGTAACATTGATGTTTGATTATGAGTAAATTAAGTTACAGGATTGCTTCATAGATTCGATTCAGGTCTCACTCAAATAATATGAAAAGCAAAAATAATATTTTGAAGCTAAAAGAATTTTCTTCAGCTTAGGAAATCACTAGAAGTAATATTAAAACAGCCATGTTAGTCTAAGGCGATATTACTAATATGAGACAATAGTATCACCGTACTTGTTCTTACCAGCAATGTAAGCTTAATTAAAAGAAAATTAAAGAACTCACAAGTATTAATATAAAACAATAGTATTACTTTTATCATAACCCAATTACTTAAAGAGTTGCTTTAGTCCACAAGTTAGTCAATTAAAATAGTTAAGTACATAATAGTAGCGTTTACGTTAATTCCCAGTCATATATCTCACTAACCAACATAACGTAAGTGTTTACACCGAACACACTTAACACACACTTATATAATCTGACTGACAGTCACAATCCCATTATAATACTTCACCCCGTCTTCCTCCAGCTGCAAGTTCACCTTCCCAACTCCAAATGAGACTGATTTGAATGCCCACTACTCGGGTCTTATATACTATGCAATGATGGTGTAGGAACGAATCAGGAGGCGGGGGCTGGTGCGCGCCCCAATCACAGCTCCTCTAGTTGCGTAAGAGGTGCGTGGTCCAATGGAGTCTCCTGGCGTCGAATCATCGTCATAGCTTCGGGTCATCGAAGTAGTTTGCAGGGTCCCCTATGACGCACGTAGGTGTGAAGGCTTGTTTGCTGGTATGCGGACGAGCTGGTTTCCTCCTCGCTGGTTCACTCGCTGGTCTGCTTCGCCGCCTGGGTAGTTTGGCACTCCTTCAACTCTTAATTCTAACCCTTAAATAAACATACAGGGCTCCGTATGTAATACCTCCCCCCTAGAAAAGAGTTTAAGGAGTATAGTACATAATATTAAACATAATACATAAATAGATTCACCACCAGATTGGCAACAGCAAGATTATAATGAGGATATAATAAGGATATCACCCAAAGTAGGCAACGTCTCCAGGTACCACATCAGAACGTAGCTGGAGCGTTATTCGAACTGCAAGGCATCTCACAGCTGAAGGCTTGAAAGTGCACTACTAAAGCATGATATTTACCTCGCTACAAGGGAGAGCTAATTGACAAAATCCTCTCATTAAGTTTATCTTACTGCTGTATGAGGCCAACCCGGTAAATGTAATCTTTAATAGATACGTGATAGGCAATCGGCTAGCACGTTCTGGACCCTCTTAATATGTTTGACATCCAGGGAGTATTCCTGCAGCAACAAACTCCACCTGGTCAGTCGTTGGTATTTATTTTGGAACTTATGCAAAAAAATTAAAGGGTGATGGTCAGTATACACAGTGATGGCACCAGAGGCAGATTGCACATAGACAGCAAAGTATTGAAGAGATAAAATTAATGCTAACAGCTCCTTCTCAATGACTGAATAGTTACGTTGAGCAGAATTTAATTTTTTACTAAAATAGCACACCGGATGCAATACTTCACTGTCGTCTTCCTGTAGCAACACTGCACCAACCCCGGTATTGCTCGCATCCACTGCTAGGGAAAAAGATCTGTTAAAATCAGGAGCTCGGAGTACAGGATAATTAGATAAAATATATTTGGTAGCATTAAAGGCCTCCTCACATTCAGAGGACCACTCAAATTTCACATCCTTACGGAGAAGATCTGTCAGGGGAGTTCTCAACCTAGAAAAGTTTAAGATGAAACGCCTATAATAACCAATCATGCCTAGGTACCTTTGGATATGTTTCTTAGTGCTAGGAATTGGGAATTCTAGAATAGACTCTACCTTTGCTTGAGGAGGTGCAACCTGCCCCTGACCTACCGTATATCCTAGATACTGGACCGTACTCTTTACAAAGGTGCATTTCTTAAGATTAACCACCAGATTGGCATCAGCAAGATTTAAGAACAGCAATCTAAGTTGGTAAAGATGCTCCTCCCATGACTGTGAAAAGATAAGAATATCATCGATGTAGACAACGCATCCAGGTACCCCTTCAGTCACCAAATTCATGAGGCGCTGGAATGTAGCTGGAGCGTTTTTCAAGCCGTAGGGCATTACGTTACAGCAGAAGGCTTGATTGTTGACTACAAAGCATGATATTTCCCTCGCTCTAGGGGTGAGAGCTACTTGCCAATATCCCTTCATTAAGTCAATCTTGCTGATATAGGTTGCTGTACCAATCTGGTCAATGCAGTCGTCGATCCGTGGCAGTGGGTAGGTATCGTTCTTTGTGACAGCATTAACTTGCCTATAGTCCATACATAACCTATGGCTCCCGTCTGGCTTTGGCACAAGTATGACCGGACTACTCCACTGGCTTAAGGCCCTTGTGATCAGCTCGTTTGATAACATAAAGTCAAGCTCGACCTGCAGTATACTCCTGCGTTGTGGTGAGACACGGTAGGGGGATAGTTTAATGGGAGTTGCATCCCCTACGTCGATGTCGTGCAAGGCCAAAGAAGTGAGCCCTGGAGTATCACGGAACACACTGGGAGACGGAGATAAAACAGAGATTAGTTGGTTCGCTTGATCAGAGGGAAGATGACATAGTTTAGATGGTAATTCCCCCCAAGCTACTGAATTATACTGAAAGTTGGATAGGCTACATGACAAGTCAAAGTCTGCATGGATACCTTCAGGCTCTGGAACAGTCTGTTGCGGGTCAGTAAGAGAACTGAAGACTTTGTCCGCACCAGGCTGTCCACAGGTCCTGACATTCACTGCCACAGTGGGAGAATCTGGAGGAGAGGAATCAGGGGACCTATGGTAGGGTTTCAACATATTTATATGGAATACTTGCGTGGGCTTTCTCCTGTCTGGGGTAGTTACTAGATAATCGGTAATGCTCACCCTCTGAATGATCTTATATGGGCCCCTGAACTTGGCAGATAAAGGTTGGCCAAAAAGAGGGAGCAGGACCAAAACCTCATCACCGGGCTGAAACTCCCTCGCACAGGCTTTTCTGTCATACCAGTTCTTCATGGAGCTTTTAGCCACTGTCAAGTTTTGAGCGGCAAACTCACATGAGGATCTCAGCCGGGTTTTGAAATCTGAAACATACTTGAGGAGGTTTTGGTTCCCCTCCTGGCCAACTAGGCTATCCTGCAATAGTTGCAAAGGACCTCTTACCTGGTGACCGAAAACTAGCTCATTAGGGGAAAAACCCAGGGATTCAGTTGGAACCTCACGAGTAGCAAATAAAAGAAAAGGTACCCCCTTATCCCACTCAACTCCGGTCTCTGTACAATATTTACACAACATTCCTTTTAATGTCTGATGATATCGTTCGAGAACCCCTTGACTCTCTGGGTGGTAGGTGCTAGACTTAACATGCTCGATACCCAACTCCTTCAGAGACTGCTGGAAAATGTTAGAGGTAAAATTAGTTCCTTGATCACTTTGCACCTCATGGGGGAAACCCATTCTGGTGAAGAATTTGAGCAGTTCCTTGATGACAGTTGGAGCAGAGGTAGTCCTTAAGGGTATAGCCTCTGGGTAGCGAGTTGCCATGTCAATAATAGTTAATAAATAAATGTTACCTTGGGAAGTCTTAGGCAATGGGCCTACAATGTCCACTACCACCCGAGTAAAAGGATTCTCGAAGACGGGCAAGGGCACCAGAGGATGTACAGGCCAGTGGTTGGCATGGGTGCGCCGATTTGCCGCTCTGCGCTCTGCGATCCGGTGCGCATTACCAATATAGAGGAGCGCGGAGCGAGGAGCGGCAAAGTTCTGAAATCGGAGTGCAGGCGGGGAGCGCAGCTAGAAATTCTCGCTCCTTTCTGGCGCTCCGGAGGCGATTTTTCCTGTCAACAACAGGTACAAGAACGTCATTATCGTGTACAGTCATCGTACCGTTCGTACGGTGTTACTCACGGTGTTAGTGAACTGTGATACAGTGATACTATGATAGTGACAGACTGACAGTGTTACAGTTGTTAACTTGTTTTTTTTTTTTTTTGGCTTTTGCTAACGCAAAGTAAACCTTACGGGCAAGTTACGGCTTACGAAGGGGCCTAAGGGTAAGTCTGTCCATTTTCGCCAGAAATCTGGTCGTAAAAGCGTAATTGACTCGTGTTACAAATATGAAGCCGATTGGTGAGGTAGTTTCGCCACCACAGCTTTTATTTGTTTTCCTTTTCTTCGTACGGATACGATGGAAGTGGGTTGTGGGAGGCAGTTGGGGATGTAGTGGAGGGAAGGCATAAGGGTAAGGCACTTGTCACACAAATATGGAACCGATTGGTGCAATCGTTTCGCCGCCACAGATTTTATTTATTTTTCCTTGTGAGGCGACCGATAGTCAGCGAGTGGGTGGGAGGAGAGGTTTGGGGTAGTGGTGGTGCCTTCACATTATGATATTTGTGACGTTAACCACTCCGTTAGAACCGCATGGCTTGTCCTACAGTGACTCGCTAGGATCGCCAGGGCAGTGGATGGGGCTACAGTTTGTGTATTAGAGTGTGCTTTATTTCATATGAAAGCTTGTGTCATGGGCAGTCCAGAAAGGCTCTTTGTTTTCACCCATGTCAAGGCTTTATATATTTAATTGTAAAGTATATGTTTTATCATTAACTAGTAATGATGGGATCTGGGAGAGAGAGAGAGAGTAGAACAGAGTGAGAGGGAGCGCGCAGTGTTTTTGTCCCGCTCGATGACGTCACGGCTGGCTGCCTCGCGGGGGTTGGTTGAGAGAGGTCCTTCCCATGCTGTTAGCTCCCTTGCTAGTGGCTAGAGGACTTGTAACCGCTTTTTTCCCACGCGCCTCGAGCTAGTGTGAGTATATATACAGTTCCTCGCCACTCTCTCCCTCAGATCTGGTTTCTAGAACGCACCCATCTTTTTCCCTTGCTACCTGTCCCCTGCTCTGTACCTGAGAATATTTTCCTCTGCCTATCTCTCTCATTTTCCTTATCTTTCACCACCTTTTATTAACATTATATCCCCTCTGGTTAACTCTGCAAAATCAGCTTCATGCTGGCCAGTTGTATTGTGCGTTAAGGTCTGATATAACCTATGTATGTTAGTTGTTAAGATAAGTTGATCAGGAAGCATTGGTTGGCATTCATATTGTTTAGTACTGCTTCCTTTAATTATTAGTGTTCTGCTGGATTAGATAATGCTAGACTAGGAGTCTGATATTATAAGGTATTGTTTCCTATGAGTGCTGGCTTTAGTTAAAAGCGGCACGACATACCTGAGAACTGGAGTTGATTGAGTAAATTCTAGTCTGTGTGCCATTGAGAGTAGAGCATGCACGAATGAGGGCTTTTTGCCTATACCATTCTGCACTGTTCTAAGCTCGTTGTTTGTCTTTGAGGTACGCCAGGAGAACGCTTAATACTTCGGTATTAAGGTTTCTCAAGAGAGCTACCCTTCATTATAACGTAATATTTGACGCACAGACTTGAGATTTGCACTAGGCTATGCGGCATGCCATGCGCACCAGTATCTCGTATCATTGACTCTAGCTAGACTTTATCAATCATAGTAGACATTAAGTATATTAACCTAATTACTCATTTTATGCATACCCATTTATTATTACACAAGCATTTCGCAGCCTAGTTTGATGTATTGAGACACAAACGACTTAGGCTCTTTTTGTTGATAGGAATACTGCATTGTCGTGGCGATTATTATTATTGTTGTAGTGTTTAGGATATTCTTGGCTCCGACGGCATTATATATTCTGCCTTTTTGTGTGCATAGCCTGCACGAGCATTGTTCCGCTGCCTGCCTTTTTGGGTTCCATTTCCGATACGAGCATCTTTATAGCATCTAACATTTAAAGAAGATTCCTTGTTAGTGTTGAAGGACTTTAGTGCACTTTCTTTCATGCAGGAGTACCTGACATTTATTGATTAAAGTAACGTAAGCTGTAACTTCTCTTACCACCTTACTTTGCATACCATAACCAAGCACCTTCGGTTATAGGTAGTAATAGGCTGTTTTCACATAACATTAAGCCTAGAGTAGACGCACATTTATTGAGAGTTTGATAGCCTATTATTGCATATAGAACTCTGTAGAGTATTTGTGTTCTTTGTTCACTGGGAATATACATCAGAGGTTGGATCTAGCGCTTTCCGTTGTAACATTTATGCCATTACTAGTCCAATGAATAAGAGCCCTGATATATTTGAACCCCAGTCGTAACAAATGGCGACCTTACCTAGGATTTGGTGAACCTACATTTATTAGCAGGGAACATTTGTTGTTTTGGGGAATATTTTGCGGGGGATCGGCAAGATTTTTTTTTTTTTGCAACATAGTATAGCCCTTGAGTATTTCCGAGAATTTGTGTGTGTATATTGAGGTATAAGAGTTTGGGGTGCTTCTTTTCTGAATATTGAGGTGGGAAATTTTTGTGAGCATCATGTCTTATACCGGATCAGAGGAGAATGGAGACACAGTACGTAATGTCGAAACTGAGGAACAGCAGTATGATGATATGGTTAATCAGGTGAACTGTGAGGAGGATACTAGGATATTTTTGCAATGGCCTGTTACTGCCGAGCGGTTGGAGGGTATGGAGCGGTACGGTCTTCAATGCCTGGCCACAGCTATCGGTCATGCAGCATGACCAGGGATAACTTGATAACGTGTGTACTGGGCAGGGTGATTGGTGAGCGAGATGGGTTGAGTGCTCAGAGCCCTTCGGCCATGCTTCCCCTACACTCGACTCCCAGCCATCCCAGTGGTTTGCCGACCTCGAGCACGCTTCCGCAGTTGGGTGGTGACTGGCAGGGTGGGTTGCCCCTGGGGGGACCACCGGTAATTTCAAACATTGTAGCACCTTCACCTCCTCAAGGGTTAACTCCCGAATTATTGCTTCAGCTCGAATTAGCTAAGATCCAGCAGCAAACAGAATTAGCTAAGATCGAAGAGAGAAAGGCTATCAGGGCATCTGAGCTTCAGCTTCAGCTTCAGCAGCAAATAGAATTAGCCAAGATAGAAGAGAGAGCCAAGCTAGCAAAAATCCAAGCTGATTTAGAGTCGACTAGGTACTGTGCCGACATGGACGTAGAGAAGTCGCGAGTAGAGGCAACGGGACAGCGACTTGGGGCTGGTAACCGTGTTCATGAGCAGTCTCTCTCGCACTTATTGAAACTGGTTCCGGTGTTTGATGAGAGTGGTGTAACAGAATTTTTCACACGCTTTGAGAAGAAGTGCCAGGAACACCAGTGGCCAGAGAATAAAGGGGCAGCACTTGTATCCTCTAGATTAATAGGCAAGGGTCTTAAAGCCTACGATGCGTTACCTTTGGAGTTATGTATTGTGTACGAGGATCTCAAGGAGGGTGTCCTGAGGGCTTACGAACTGAAACCAGAAACGTACCGTTTGAAGTTCCGGGGTGTAACTAAGGGAAGAGATAGCACCTTTTTGGAACACGCCCGGGACTTGTCCGATGCTATGGGGAACTGGCTCCGATCTGAGAAGGTCACAACATTTGATGAAATTAAGCAGTTAATGATGTTGGAGCAGTTCTTTAAGAGCACGGGCGGTGATCTAACTTTGAACTTAAAGGAGAAAAACCCAAGAACTCTAGTAGAAGCAGCAGAAATGGCTGATCTACGGCTGTCGTTGATTCGGGGTTGCGGGTCCTCACAGAAGTACGATGCAAGTGCTAGGGACCATTATCCTCCCCCTCCCCGTAGCAACGACACATTTAAACAAAAGAGCAATGAAACTAAAACTGAATTCAAACCTAACACCACGCCGTATAAGAAAAGTCAGGGGCCTGTTACATCACAGTATAAGCCGAAACCGAAATTTATGTGTTTTAAGTGCCACCAGGAGGGTCATAAGGCAAATGAGTGCCCTAGTCGACCTCCTCCGGCAGCCGTGTCTTTTGCTCACGGCATTGGAGTGTTCAAGAGGACATCGGAGTTTGTTAGAGGCATTTCTTCCGAGGTAAATACACTGCCAGTGCAGAAGGATCCGGAAGGCTTATTCCCTGTCCGTGATGCCTTTAGTGACCACAGGGGACTCGGTTGTGTGGAGTGGGGGGGTAGAAGACATGAGGTGAGAATTTTGCGTGACACTGGGGCATCGCAAACACTGTTGAGAAATTTCACTGGTAAACCTGTCAATACGGCGCGGGTGGTTGTGGTTCAGGGAGTTAATGCGACAAGGTCATACCCGCTTGTAAGAATGAAGGTGGAAGTTGATGGTGTGACTCGTGACCTGGATGTAGGAATTGTGGAGAAGTTACCTGTTGGGGGCGTCGACCTCCTTCTTGGCAACGACTTTGCGGGGCCTACTTCTGAGGCTCCACCCTTAGTCGTTGTCGAGAAGCCGGCCGACGTGAATAGGGAGGAGCAGGAGTGGGTTGAGAAGTGTCCGGTGCAGCCTATGGCGTGTGTTGTCACCGGAGATTCTGCATCCAGGGAGTCACATTCTGGTCAACAATCTTTAGATCAGCGGAGGAAGGGTACCGAGAAGGGGTTGAAAGTTGATGCGGTTGAGAGTTTAGTGTCAACGGACCTTCTCGGGGACTCATTATTAGGACCACATTTCGAGTCTGGAGAAGACCCAGTAACTGTTCCTGAAGGGGCAGAGGATGGGCTTAAAAAGACGAAAGAGTTGAAGGAGGACAGTGATGCACAGTCGGGAGATGTAGCAACAAGGTACCCTGACACGTACCCTATGAGAAATGGGTCGGCGAAGACGGTGGTCCGAAGCTTGCTAGTGTATTTTTCCCGGTATGGTTACCCGCAGGGGCTTCAGTCAGTCCAGGGACCCAACTTCACTTCTAGCCTCTTTGTCCAAGCAATGCCGCAGCATGGGATTGTTGGGGTTGTGTCATCTGCGTATCATCCGGAGAGCCAGGGTGTGTTAGAGCGATGGCACTCAGCCTTGAAATCTGTGCTTCGTTGTTGTTGCTTTGAGAGTGGGAAGGATTGGGATCTTGGCCTGCCATGTGTTTTGTTTGCTGTGCAGGAGGTACCTGGGGAGAGTTTGGGATTCAGCCCTAATGAGCTCGTCTTTGGACACCGTGTCAGAGGGCCTCTCCATATGGTTGAAGAAGTATGGGAGGGCGCAGAAAAACCTTGTTCTATGCTCAAGTGTGTCCTCAACAGTCGAGAACGGATGTTGCGCAGTCTGGAGTTGGCTGGCCGTAATTTTACTAGCTCTCAGGCCCTCAGGAAGGACAGGTACGACCTCAAGGTTGAACTCAGGGAGTTTCACGTGGGTCAGGAGGTGTTGATTCTACTGCCCCTTGTAGGTCACCCCTTATCCGCGAAGTACGCTGGTCCTTATAGGGTGGTTGAGGAGCTATCAGACCTGGATTACTTGGTAGCCACTCCAGACAGACGGAAGCGCAATCAGTTATGTCATGTTAATCCCATGAAGGAGTATGGGAGGCACCCCCCTGAGCCTCTCACTGTGCCTGTGATGACGTTTAGCAGTCAAGGTGGAGAAGGAGAACGGGACAGTCAAGCTCAGGTGGAGGATAACTGGAAGGATAAGAAGTTCAAATGGGTGCCTGAGTGTGAGAAGGTGTTTAGGGAAGTAAAACACCTGTTGTGCACTCACCCGATCCTCAGGGTCCCTGACTTTAGCCTACCTTTCCAACTAGCAACGGAGGCTAGTGGTGTGGGGGCTGGTGCCGTCCTTGTGGAAAAGGACGATGATGGGCTGGACCATCCTGTTAGTTTCTGCTCAGAGAAGTACAATTCGGCCCAGGGGAGCTGCTCTGTTGTCAAGGAGGAGCTGCTGGCGGTTGTACTTGCTCTGAGGCATTTCGAGGTCTGTGTTCCAGCCTATGGTCCGGTCATTGTAGTTTACCCAGATCATCACCCTCTCAAGTTCTTGGACCAGTTTCACAATCGGAATATGAGGCTGACCAGGTGGTCACTAAGGTTATTGGTATATAACCTGGACATACGCCATATTGCCGGTTGTGACGACGTGGTTGCAGATGGTCGTTCAAGGGTATATGATCCTGGGTAGATTGACACACGGGTAGCCTCCTGCTTTAGTTTGAATAGTATTTTGCGCTTGGTGCTTGTTGGCTCGCAGTTGTAGCCCAGCGTATTGGGTTGTAAAGCAGGAGTTGAGCGTTTGGTATAGAAGAAAAAACTAGGCTTGCCCCTATAGTGCAGCCGAAATAAACAAATTATAAACATAAAAAAATCAAATAAAAACTTTCTTTGATAGTTGATTTTTTTTTAGTATGTTATAGCAGTACTTCTGAGTTGCACTCCTCTCAGAATGCTGGGCTAGAGAAGCTCGCTCTTGAGGAGCATAACTACATATAATTTAACCTATGGTGATGGGGAGGGTTATAATTTTGAAAAAAAATTTGTTGAAGAACTGTGCCAGATATTTTACTGCCGCTGGGTGATGGGAAGTGGAGATATAGCATGGGTTCTAACCATCAGATTTTTGTGAGCCTTGGGGCCTCTGAGAAAAATCTTGGGGGGGGGTGTGACGTTAACCACTCCGTTAGAACCGCATGGCTTGTCCTACAGTGACTCGCTAGGATCGCCAGGGCAGTGGATGGGGCTACAGTTTGTGTATTAGAGTGTGCTTTATTTCATATGAAAGCTTGTGTCATGGGCAGTCCAGAAAGGCTCTTTGTTTTCACCCATGTCAAGGCTTTATATATTTAATTGTAAAGTATATGTTTTATCATTAACCTCTCCGCGGCGCACAGGGGGTTTTCTACAGGGTAAGACTGTGCGCACCTATGATGATTTTGGGACCTATTGCCAATTTCGATAAAAAGTACATCATCGTGTAGGGAATGTTTGCGTGCATCGGCCCATATATATTTGACCCCCCAAAAAATGTCTGGGGGGGGTAGGGGAACGGTCCGTAGTTGAAAAATGTGGAGCGAATGGCACCGCGCGGCTAGATTGTCATCGAGCGGCGAGATTTCCCTGCCGAATATTTACGCGCGCAGGGGATAGAAGGAGAGGGAGGAGGGGGTGGGTTACCGCGTATTATCACGTATATCTCCTTTTTCGAGCCCTTTTAGGCTATTTAGAGTATGTATACGTGTGTAGGGCACCCATATAACAATGAATATGCCTCATAGTGACCAAAAATTGCAATATATAAGGGAATTATAAGAGAATATTTAGGCGGGAATGAAGATGTGTTGGAGGTTTGGCGGCAATTTATGAGCTGAGAGTGTGGTTTACGCCATACATATCACGTATATCTTGTACGTAGAGCACTGTCACGCTATAATACAGACTTGTACGTATGTATACGTGCCATATATCAAAATATATACCGCATATAAACCAATTCATGCGATATTTACGCACATTATCAATGAGTTTCTATGCGTGAACCAAGGTGTGAGTGAGTTGTGGTGGGAATGAAAGGGGGAGAGGGTGTGTTACGCCATAAATATCACGTCAATCTTGTATTTAGAGCACTCTCATGCTATAATAAAGACGTGTACATATGTAGGCGTCCCATATAACAAGGAATATACCGCATATAGCCCAATTGATGCGATATTTACGCAAATTGTGAATGTGTTTCTAGCAGACGGAAGCCTGAAAGGGGGGGTTGGGGGTGGGTGGGTGGGTGGGTGGCATGCAGGGGTGCAGTGAGTGAGTGAGTCGTGGAGAGATGGAAGTCAGGCAGATCTCTAGATAGATAACCAGCTTAGTGATAATTGTGGAGGCGCCCCAGGCGTATTGATGTTTGGTATTTTGACCCTTATGTCTACCAGATGGCTGGTGTTCGTTGCCATCAACAGGTCTACAATAACATGAGTCAGGAATGGAGAGAGAGAGAGAGAGAGAGAGAGAGAGAGAGAGAGAGAGAAACTGAGACATGCGTATGTCGTACATCTAAATGGACTTCAGAATTGCATTTTTATGCAAGCAGACATTGCATTTTAGACACATGTGAAGTACCACAGAAACATGTAGGCCATTGACTGTAAATAAAGTACTATATTTATAGACCACCAGCGACGGTGCTGAGTCAACACAGGCAGATTGCCTGTTGTGATAGAGGGCTAAATATAGACTGGTGTCTCCTTACACCTGCGAAAGGGTAGATTGCCACCAGAGAAACGTTTACTTATTTATTTCGAAGTAATATGCAATCTAAATGTATATTCGAGACCTACTGCAATTATTTGTATGACAGTCATGACTATGTATAATCCAATATACGCGCGTAGGCGAGACATAAGAAAGCTGGTTGAGCAATTTTCGACACCCACACAGTTATTATTCATTTTTATTTACAATATTATACAATACAAATGTATTTGTGAAGAGTATTTTATCCATTATTGTATTTATACCAATTTTGTTCCCAGACAGAGCTGCTGTAGCTGGAGAATCAAGGAGCGGCAAGGGTCACCTCGTGACCGCCTGACCGTGTGAAAATGAGTGGAGTCACACTGAGAGGGGCAATTTTGCTGAGTGTTTGGGCAATTTTTGACAGAATAAAGTTATATAATTACTAATTCTTGACAGAGACAAACTATTATAAACCTTGGCATGATATAATTGATAATCCCATCAATTTACAAACGTAAATTGGTGGGATAATTCATTTTTTTTTGTATATTGTCATTTCGATTGTACACACGAAGTTTTGAGTGATATTTGGTATGAGCTCCTGTGGCATGGTTGGTAAGGTCGCGGACTGGAAAACTCAAAGTGTCGTAGGGTAGTGGGATCGAATCCAGGAGGGGGTTATGGGGAAGGTTTTATATTGTCTAGAAAAATTTTTATAAATTTTTTTTTTTACAAGATCATGCCATTGTATTCAAACAATATGAAATATTCATAGAATATATCATATTGTAAGAATACAATGACATGACCTTGTTTTCTTTTTTTCTTTTTTTATTGTTTTATTTTATTATCATAGTAGGTTTGACATGATTTATTGAAACATATTTATTTTTGTACAATTCATTTGAGGTAAGAAAATAATTATATACACATTACTTAGGCTAATAACAAACATATATATTGATATACTAAAAAAATAAGGCATATTACATGTAAATCTTTGAAACTTATAAACTAAATAATGAAACATACAATTATATAATGTAAAAGCTATATCACAGGGACATCTTTGGAACTTATACATTATATAATATATATGTTACATTATGAGGTAGCGTGATCAATTAGGTCAGGTCAGGTAAGGTAGGGCGCGAGTCCAGGGCAGGGCAGGGCAGGGCAGGAGGCGAGTCCAGGGCAGGGCACGGGGCGAGTCCAGGGCAGGGCAGGGCAGGGCAGGGGCCGACACTCAGTAGTTCTTGAAGGTGTGGTAGTCCCTGAAGCAGTCACCCAGGCAGAGTGCAACTTTGCACTCGGCGCACATTGAGGTGACTCTTTTGGTCACATGGGGTTTCCTCACACTGGAGCTGCAGACGGTGCACTGCACCTGCCTGTGACGAGTGCCAATCAGCTCGGTGTTGGTTGTGTAGTGTCTTTCGACACCCAGCTGGATGCGGTCAGGAACGTGATCCCCACGCCATGCCGTACGTCTGTGAGTGGTGGTGGCATACTTCTCCAGGAGTTGGTAGGAGACGTTGTACACGAACTCCCGGAATTTCAGCTTCTGGTTTGGGGCCATATCCTTCTTCACCAACCACAAGTTGTAGGCGTTCAGCATCGTTATGTCAACTAGGTGGAGGAAGAGCTTGTGATACCACTTCACAGTCTTCCTCAGACACTCAACACCTGACAGCTGACAGTCAGACTTGTCCACCAGGCGCATGTTTTTGGTGTAGTCCACTACCATGTCGGGCTTGTAGATTGTCTTCCTGGTTCGGTAGTGGATTTTGCCAGAATCCACCTGGGCACCTGTGTGGACGGTGGAAAGCAGGTGGACGTCTCGCTTATCCTTCCACTTCAGGGCTATCAGTTTCCCACACTTCTCGAGCTGCTTGTATTTCTGCCCCTTTCGTCGCCTTCTTCGCACATGCCTCTCGCGGTGTTCCTTGGCCAGGTCGTCTTCTGAAGGTGTGTCACTGGAGGAGGCATCTGTGAGAGGAATGACATCACCTGTGAACTTTGGCATAAACTTTCTTGTCTTTCTGACAGTCCCACATGACCCCGTTTGGTTGTCATAAAGAAACTGGCAGAGAGCAGGAGAAGTATACCAGTTGTCAGTGTAGATGATGTGGCCTTTGCCCAGGTAAGGTGCCAACATTTTCCTGACGATGGCACCTGACATGCCCATGGGGTCATTGGCAGCGGCTTTCGGTATGTCAATGTCAGTGCCTGTATACACGATCATGTCAAGCACTATTCCAGTTTCACAGTCGCACAACACGAAGAGCTTGATTCCGAACCTATGCCTCTTCAAGGGGATATACTGCTTGAAAACAAGACGTCCTTTGAAGAGCACGAGCGACTCATCAATCACCAAATTGAGGAAGGGGTAAAAGTATTTCCTATACCTCTCCAACAACATGGTGAACACATCCCGAACTTTCCATATCCTGTCAATCCTGTTAGGATTTTCGTTGTCTGCAAAGTGCATAAATCTTAGCAGCAACAAAAATCTGTCACGAGTCATGAACTTATTGAAAGTTGGGGTGGCGATGAGAGGGTCGTGCTTCCAGTAGTGTTGCAACACATGCTTCTTGATCAGAGGCATGAGGAACAACAAGGCAAAGAACGTCAGAAATTCTGCCACAGTCGTATCCACCCAGCCTCGTATTCTCGCTTTTGGAGAAAGGACGTCCAATCTGCCAAACACCCACCTGTAGTAGGCGTTTGTTTGGGCAACGATGTACGTCATTACCTCCATGTCGAAAAAAGCGAGGAAGAAGTCGCTTTCGTTCGCTTGATCATCACAGGGTCAGTTGTCAGTTGTTCCTGACGTCCCAGGATTGAACTGGGGCACGTCAGGTACAAAATTGACCCCGTCAGACCAATCGAACGAAGGCATGCCAGGGATCGGAATGTCGTCTGCGTCTTCTTCTGCGTCTGAAATATCGCTTCCATGGTCGCGATACAGCACTTCATCATCATTACCCTCCTCTTCACTCGACAGACGATGCCCTTCCTCGTTTTCGTCACCGACGTCGGACTCACTCCCACTGTCCACTCCCAAATCCCCCCACCCTTGGTCCCGTGCTAGGGCTTCGTCGTCGAAACCCGGGCTGCCAATGTCCTGCGAATCACCATCAAACAGCAGGGCGGCATACTTAGATGGTGTAAGATTTTTCCGGGTCACTTTGGCACGTGCGGGAGTCTTATGGACAGGGACAGCAGAGGTGGTGGCAGGGGCGGCGGCAGAGGTGGCAGGGGCGGCGGCAGGGGCGGCGGCGGCAGGGGCAGCAGTGGTGCGTGGCCTTGATGGCAAGATGATGGTGGTGCCTGTCGCCCTTCTCTCTGTTCCTTGGGCAGGGGCGGCAGGGGCGGCAGGGGCAGCAGGGGCGGCAGGGGCGGCAGGGGCAGCAGGGCCGGCAGGGACACCAGGGCCAGCAGTCGCTTTCCCAGTCGCTTTCCCTCTCCCTTTCCCCTTCCCCTTCCCTGTTCCTTGGGCAGGGGCGGCAGGGGCGGCAGGGGCAGCAGGGGCGGCAGGGGCGGCAGGGGCGGCAGGGACACCAGGGCCAGCAGTCGCTTTCCCAGTCGCTTTCCCTCTCCCTTTCCCCTTCCCCTTCCCTGTTCCTTGGGCAGGGGCGGCAGGGCGGGCAGGGGCAGCAGGGGCGGCAGGGGCGGCAGGGGCGGCAGGGGCAGCAGGGGCAGCTGGGCCAGGGGCGGCTGGTGGTGGTGGTGGTGGTAGGGGCACTGTGGCTGGCGTACGGGTTCTCTTCCCTACGCCCGTGCCTTTAATTTTTCCTGCCCCCGCAGGTAATGCAGCCCTAGGGCGGCCTCCTGCGTCGCTGGTACCGGTGGCAGGGGTGGCAGGGGTGGCAGTGGTGGCAGTGGTGGTGGTAGTGGTTGTTGCAGTGGCCTGGGTCGTGGTGGCAGTGTCCCGAAAGACCAATGACCTCTGTGCCATTGCCCTGCTTGCACGTGTTTTACGTGCTTTTGGTGCTGGTGATTCGTCCTCTGAGCTGTAGGGCGTGTCGTACTGGTAGCTAGGGTCTTTGGCAGCCACCCTCTGCCTTCCACGGCGGCTAACACCACCAGAAGGAGGGCTGGTTGTGTCATCAGGGAGCGAGCGTGAGGGACGTGTAGGCTCCATGACTAGTGCGTGGTTACTGGCGCGGTGGTGCTTGCACGAGTGCGGGGCGAGCGTTTGGCGGGGTGGTATCGAGAGTTGACATGTAGTACAATACCCACACCAATTTTCAGCCGCCTGGCTATAAACGCGCGGTTTTGGTACGTGTTCAAAGTCTCTGCTCTTAAGAGTCTACCCGCAGTGCGCCGGGGGAACTCTTAAGAGTCTACCCGCAGCTCCCGGGTTAACTAGTAATGATGGGATCTGGGAGAGAGAGAGAGAGTAGAACAGAGTGAGAGGGAGCGCGCAGTGTTTTTGTCCCGCTTGATGACGTCACGGCTGGCTGCCTCGCGGGGGTTGGTTGAGAGAGGTCCTTCCCATGCTGTTAGCTCCCTTGCTAGTGGCTAGAGGACTTGTAACCGCTTTTTTCCCACGCGCCTCGAGCTAGTGTGAGTATATATATACAGTTCCTCGCCACTCTCTCCCTCAGATCTGGTTTCTAGAACGCACCCATCTTTTTCCCTTGCTACCTGTCCCCTGCTCTGTACCTGAGAATACTTTCCTCTGCCTATCTCTCTCATTTTCCTTATCTTTCACCACCTTTTATTAACATTATATCCCCTCTGGTTAACTCTGCAAAATCAGCTTCATGCTGGCCAGTTGTATTGTGCGTTAAGGTCTGATATAACCTATGTATGTTAGTTGTTAAGATAAGTTGATCAGGAAGCATTGGTTGGCATTCATATTGTTTAGTACTGCTTCCTTTAATTATTAGTGTTCTGCTGGATTAGATAATGCTAGACTAGGAGTCTGATATTATAAGGTATTGTTTCCTATGAGTGCTGGATTTAGTTAAAAGCGGCACGACATACCTGAGAACTGGAGTTGATTGAGTAAATTCTAGTCTGTGTGCCATTGAGAGTAGAGCATGCACGAATGAGGGCTTTTTGCCTATGACATTCTGCACTGTTCTAAGCTCGTTGTTTGTCTTTGAGGTACGCCAGGAGAACGCTTAATACTTCGGTATTAAGGTTTCTCAAGAGAGCTACCCTTCATTATAACGTAATATTTGACGCACAGACTTGAGATTTGCACTAGGCTATGCGGCATGCCATGCGCACCAGTATCTCGTATCATTGACTCTAGCTAGACTTTATCATAGTAGACATTAAGTATATTAACCTAATTACTCTTTTTATGCATACCCATTTATTATTACACAAGCATTTCGCAGCCTAGTTTGTTGTATGAGACACAAACGACTTAGGCTCTTTTTGTTGATAGGAATACTGCATTGTCGTGGCGATTATTATTATTGTAGTGTGTAGGATATTCTTGGCTCCGACGGCATTATATATTCTGCCTTTTGTGTGCATAGCCTGCACGAGCATTGTTCGCTGCCTGCCTTTTTGGGTTCCATTTCCGATTCGAGCATCTTTATAGCATCTAACATTTAAAGAAGATTCCTTGTTAGTGTTGAAGGACTTTAGTGCACTTTCTTTCATGCAGGAGTGCCTGACATTTATTGATTAAAGTAACGTAAGCTGTAACTTCTCTTACCACCTTACCTTGCATACCATAACCAAGCACCTTCGGTTATAGGTAGTAATAGGCTGTTTTCACATAACATTAAGCCTAGAGTAGACGCACATTTATTGAGTTTGATAGCCTATTATTGCATATAGAACTCTGTAGAGTATTTGTGTTCTTTGTTCACTGGGAATATACATCAGAGGTTGGATCTAGCGCTTTCCGTTGTAGCATTTATGCCATTACTAGTCCAATGAATAAGAGCCCTGATATATTTGAACCCCAGTCGTAACATATTAAATTATTATTCATTTAATCATGTAATCAACTAAATACTAATCATGTTGAATTGTTGTTATTGTATTGTTAGGCTTGTTAGAATGTTAGCTTGATAAGTTTAACTGTTTAAGTTTCTCAGTTTGGACAGTTTCTGTAATTCTTTATGTCATATCATAGATATCAATGGACAGTCACAATGTCACAAACTCACAATGATATCAATCATATCATATCATTGATATTTGATTCATTGATATGACATAAAGAATAACAGAAACTGAGAAAGTGAGAAACTTAAACAGTTGAACTTCAGAAAGACACCATGACTTGAGTTTTTTTTAATGTTTTGAATTCTTGGAATTTAGTGAAGTGAAAGACAAATGACAAAGTGAAGGACAAAGGTAAATCATTAAATAACTTCTAGAAGCTGTTTTTTTACTTTTTTTTTTTTATATACCTATTTTTGGGAGCGCGGAGCGCAGGAGCACGGAGCGGGAAGCGCATCGGGTCTGCTGACAAAAGGAGCGCGTGAGCGCTGCCGCATTACCTTATGTCTGATGAGCGCGGAGCGCTGCCGCATTACTGGGTCCCACCGGAGCGCGCCCACCACTGGTACAGGTACCTTCTGATTGGGTTTTCCTGTCATCTGGCAAGTGTGACACACTCTACAAAACTCCACTACATCTGCACGCATTCCTGGCCAGTGAAAGTGGGCTCTAATTCTGTCTAGAGTTTTTCTCACACCTAGGTGTCCTGCCAATGGTATACAATGTGCCATTTCCAAGATATCTCTACGACAAGGTTTGGGGACTACTACTTGATGGACGTCCCAGGCCCCGTTATCGATTGGTCTGTGTGGCTGTCTCCATCTACGCCACAATACTCCTCCTTTGAGGTAGAAACATTCACCACCCTCCTTCTCACATTCCTCTTCACTCACGGCCCTGGCAGCTAACTCCTTGCATTCACTATCATCTCTCTGTAGCTCTACCAGGCCACTAGGACAATTTGGAGGGGTTTCATGGTCATCGTTAGGGTCAAGATGAGCCATAAAGGTGTCAGATAAATCCATCTCAGTCACATCATCAGGCACAGTTGGAGCGTCATTCACACTCTCATCATCCCTTTCATCAACTCTTACATTCGGTACATTTCTGTCTGAGGGAACTGCTACTTGAGACATTGAACGTGTGACAGCACACACAGGGAAAACTGTTGGCATCTCCTTTTCGAGCTCACTGGTTAGTGGCTCGTTAACAGGGGAAAGTGACAAAATGGGGTCTGGTCGGACCTTCTCACCTGCTACATCATTCCCCAAAAGGAGTGTTACCCCGGGCACAGGGATATCTTGGGACCTACACAAAGCTATGGTGGCCTCACCCTGTAGTAACTCACATTCAATTTCGCCTTTTACCAAGTATGCATAAAATTGGCCTCCAGCACCTCTCATTACAACTGGTTCGCCAGGTGGGCACTCAGTGTAAGGATTCACCATGAGGGTGCTAGTAGAACCTGTGTCTCTCAGAATTTGTACCTCATGCATACAACCATTTAATCTCACGTTGCCAGATGAAATAAAGGGACGGTAACTGTCCTGCACTGATGGTGAAATTATTATTGGCTTAACCCTAGTGGGTTGCACCACGCATGCTACTACACCCCTGTCTAGATGATTTACGTTAGCTGCTAGGAACTCCTGTCGGGAGTCCTTCATTAAAGGAACTTTTGGTGCTAGGTACTCCTTCTGTCGGGAGTCCTGCATTAAAGGAACATATGGAGTTTGAGATACGGCGGCAACTGTCTGCCCCGATCTCTCTGTTCTCTCCTTGGCCCAGCACTGATAAGCAAGGTGGCCTCTCTTGCCACAAAAAGTACATACTTTAGGGGATACGGGAACGTTCCCTCTTTGAGCATTACTATTACTTTGGGCCCCACCTCTGTTACCATTGCCCTGAGTCGCATTTTTAGTTGGGGGAACAATTCTATTTTGGCTAACTGGGGAAGACGTTACAGGCTTGTGACTGGGTCTGTCAGATTTGTGATTGAGATACTTAAAATTAGAAATAGAATTATCGTAGGGCTTTTTTCCACGAGATTTGTTGTTGAGCACGTATGTGTCAGCCATGTCAGCGGCGTCGGCAAGACAATCTACCTTTTTCCCCCATAAATGATAGGCTACAGAAGAATCAATTTTCCATAGGAAATTTTCTAACAGGACCAACTCCTTCAGATCGTTGTAGCTTGTGACTTTCTTACTCTTGACCCAATGATTGAAAGTTTTAGTCATTGTCCTGGCAAATACCTTATGGGTTTCTTCTACTTTCTTTTGGTTTTTACGGAAAGATTGCCTGTAAGCCTCAGGCTGCAATTGATAGGTTTTTAGGATAGCTTCTTTGAGATTGTCATAATCCTGCCTAACCTCTGCTACTTCTGACAAATACATGGCTCGAGCCTGCCCTGTCAAAACGGTTTGTAACATAAAAGGCCATTGATCTCTTGTCCACTTCATACCTCCAGCAACTTTCTCAAACAAAACAAAGAAATCCTGCATATTATCCTCAGTGAAAGGTGGAATGACACTAGTCATAGTCAATCCCAGAGGGGGAGCAATTAAGGGAGCATTTGTATTGACATTTAGTTGAGCCGTACGATATTGATATTCACATTGTTCGGTCGTTGCTCTGGCTTTTATGCTGGCTTCTTCGGTATTTGCTCTAGCTTGTTCGGCATTTATTCTGGCTAGTTCTATATTTAGTCTGGCTTGTTCGGTCTTTGCTCTGCTTTGTTCTAGTTCGAATAATTGATCAACGGTAAAACCAGATGGCAATTGTACATCAAGTTGGCTAGGTTTACTCGAGATCCCACCAACTGCTCCGTCACCCTCCTCGCCTTCTACAGGGAACAGGTGGGTTTTTATGGTCTGAACCACCTCTACTTTGGACATGTTTGAGACAGTTAACTGGAGATGTGAGGCAAGCACTTTCAGTTCGGATTTTGACAGACGGTCAATATCAGGGGTTGTAGGTTCTGATTCTATGAAAACTCGAGCATCTTCGTCATTAATTAGATCAGGCATGATTAATATTTGATTTTTAAGTAGTGAAACGGTAATGAAACTGAGTGAAACTGTATGAAACGAATCCTGGCAAGGTCGCCACTCTTCTGTTACATATCTTGACCCTCAAGTGGTTAACTTGATGAATCTAGATAGCACAGAGATATATATTAAGGTATCAGTCAGCTGAAGGCAAAACAAAAGTAAAATCTAATAAAATTATTTCCTGTTGTTGCTTCCTTTCCTTTTGGATCTTAGGACTTGGTATCCTTTATTGACTGATACTCTTTAATTATGAAAAATACTGAAACTAATTAAAGTCATGTAGTATTTATAAAGAATTATTATTTAACCGAAGCTTAGTAGGCTATGGTTATGAACGGAATAAGTTATATCTAAAGAAGGACTATTAATTATATATCAAGTCTTGAAAGATAAATATTAAGGTAAGAATATTTCTGTTTCTTACCCTTTTTTAAATGAATAGCTAGTTTTCTTATATGTCCTTTTATTTATATTTAATGTAGTTATTATTCTTGGTTCTTGTCTACATTAATAGTATTATATTATTATTATTAGGATTAATATCAAAGTCACATAAAAGTTAGATATAAATTTAATAATTAGATAAATGTATTTCTTAACCACGTAACATTGAGGTTTGATTATGAGTAAATTAAGTTACAGGATCGCTTCATAGATTCGATTCAGGTCTCACTCAAATAATATGAAAAGCAAAAATAATATTTTGAAGCTAAATGAATTTTCTTCAGCTTAGGAAATCACTAGGAGTAATATTAAAACAGCCATGTTAGTCTAAGGCGATATTACTAATATGAGACAATAGTATCACCGTTCTTGTTCTTACCAGCAATGTAAGCTTAATTAAAAGAAAATTAAAGAACTCGCAAGTATTAATATAAAACAATAGTATTACTTTTATCATAACCCAATTACTTAAAGAGTTGCTTTAGTCCACAAGTTAGTCATTTAAAATAGTTAAGTACATAATAGTAGCGTTTACGTTAATTCCCAATCATATATCTCACTAACCAACATAACGTAAGTGTTTACACCGAACACACTTAACACACACTTATATAATCTGACTGACAGTCACAATCCCATTATAATACTTCACCCCGTCTTCCTCCAGCTGCAAGTTCACCTTCCCAACTCCAAATGAGACTGATTTGAATGCCCACTACTCGGGTCTTATATACTATGCAATGATGGTGTAGGAACGAATCAGGAGGCGGGGGCTGGTGCGCGCCCCAATCACAGCTCCTCTAGTTGCGTAAGAGGTGCGTGGTCCAATGGAGTCTCCTGGCGTCGAATCATCGTCATAGCGTCGGATCATCGAAGTAGTTTGCAGGGTCACCTATGACGCATGCAGGTGTGAAGGCTTGTTTGCTGTTATGCGGACGAGCTGGTTTCCCCCTCGCTGCTTCGCTCGCTCGTCTGCTTCGCCGCCTGGGTAGTTTGGCACTCCATCAACTCTTAATTCTAACCCTTAAATAAACATACAGGGCTCCGTATGTAAGAATATATATATATATATATATATATATATATATACTGTATATATATATATTATATATACTATATTATATATATATATATATATATAATATATATTATATATATAATATATATATATATATATATATATATATATATATATATATATATATATATATATATATTGTATAATATAATTCGTATTTATGTATACTGTATATGTATGTTGTGCCCCCTCCCCCTTCCCCTCTTCCCCACATATATAAATATATATATTTATATTATTACCAGTATCCATTATTATTATTATATATTATTATTGTTATACCTCCCTCCTCCCCCTCTCCCCCCTGACCCCATATATATCTTATTATTACTAGGCTAGTATCTATTTATTATATATTATTATCATTTTACTCCCCCCCCCTCCCCCCCCTCCCCCCATATATATATATATATATATATATATATATATATTATAGGCTATGTATAAACTTTGTTTTGGGGGGGGGGATTTTTTTGTTTTTTGTTATTGTAGTTTGATATATATATATATATATATATATATATATATATATATATATGGGGGGGAAGTGGAGGGGAGGTACAACAATAATAATAATAATGGATACTGGTAATAATAATATATATATATATACAGTATATATATATATATATATATATATATAATTTTTTTATTTGGTTGTTCTGTTTTGTATTTTTCTTATACCCCCCCCCCCCCCCATTACAGATCAGTTACACATCTGAGTAGTCTAGAGCAGCCATGAGTAAGAATCGACTCATCCCGGAGGACCAGCTGGCCTCCGTCCTCACCACAATCCTGGACATGACGAGTAGCGAGAGTGAAAGCGAGGACGACATGGGGGGGAGTGATGAAGAGGAGTGGACGGATGAGGATTTTAGCCCTTCTCCACCGCCCAGGGGGAAGAGGAGGAGGACTGTCATCGACGACGACCCTTCAGCACCTCCACCTCCACAAACTCCACATCCACCTCCACAAACTCCACCCGTCCCCCTACCTCGCCGCTCATCAACGCCCGTCCCCCTACCTCGCCGCTCATCAACGCCCGTCCCCCTACCTCGCCGCTCATCAACACCCGTCGCCCTACCTCGCTCATTAACACCCGTCGCCCTACCTCGCTCAACGTCGCTCATCAACACCTGTCGTCCTACCCCGTACATCACCCCACCTCATCCATCCCCACCCGTCCTACCCACACCCCTCCTACCAGCACCCATCCTACCATCAACATCCACTCATATCTTCATACCACAACCATCAACATCCACTCAATGCTTCACACCACTACCATTCCCGGACCTCAACACATCATCATTCTATTCTTCTCCTGTTTCACGCACCCTGCATGGCGGTCCCTTGTTACCTCAGGTAGAATCACCGGCCAGCAACATCTCAGACAGCCCCCGCATCCTGGCTTCACTCCTGCCGGTGGGTAGTCTAAATACCCCGCCATCACAAGTCCTGTTTGCTCACGTAGCCTCCCCCTCGCTGATCTCCTTGGGTAGCAGCGGGGGCAGCGAGGCGCGCTGCATGGCGTTTGTTCCGCCTGAACATTGCCAAATCATGCACGACGAGATTGCTGCGGCAATCGATGAGGAGCTTCCACAAAGGCTTCCTCCTGCCCCACTTCATCCACCCACAGCACCTTCTCCATCACCCTCATCACATCCACCATCACCCCCACAGCCTGACTCCACCACAGCACCTTCTCCATTACCCTCATCACATTCACCATCACCCCCACCCCTTTCGTCTTCCGCAGAAGACGACCCCCCACCCCATCCCCCTCCCCATCGAAAATCTGGGCCCATGAAGGGCCGAGGTGGTAGGCCCAGGGGCAGCAGAGGTCACATACGTCTTCCAGGCGGACGACGTGGTGCTCTCCCAGCACATGCACCTCAACGCCCCCCCACCGTGTATGCTGAGGATCACGAGTGGACTTCAGACCCATTCACACCCAACGTTGATCCTTTCACTGGAACCCCTGGCTTGTGGGTTCCAGCACCAGTGACACCACTGCAGTACTTCCAGCTCTTCTTTACAAGAGAACTGCTCAGGTTCCTGGTGAGTGAGACTAACGCATATGCCTTATTCGTTGGTTCTCTCTGGACAACATTCAGTGAGGAGGACATGGCCAAATTCCTTGGCCTGTACTTTCTCATGGGTGTGAACAAACTCCCCACTGTGCGTCACTACTGGGCAAATGATGGAGTCCATGATTACCCAACGTTTCGCAAGACCATGCAGGTCTCCAAGTTCCAAGCCTTGCTGAGCAATTTCCACATATTCAACAGCAAGGCAGTCATCAAGCAGACCAAAGACAAGCTAGTGAAGATCTGCACGGTGATACGCTACCTGCTTGCTGGCTTCAAGCTTGCCTACGTCCCGGAGAGGAAGGTGTCCATCGACGAAGGCTGCCTTGGGTGGAAGGGTCACCTTTCATATTATTTCATAAATTATTTCATAAATGTTTATACATATTTTAATAATGCATCACTTAGCTCTACTCCCACTAGTTCTGTATATTTTGATAAAACTAAACTTAAAGATGCCCTTAAATTCCTCCTTTTCAATACTTATGTTAGATTCGGGCCTTACATTTTCAAACAAATATTAGGAATTCCTATGGGTGGAAATGCTAGCCCTTTAATTGCAGATTTATTCTTGCTTGCTTTAGAATTTAAATATATAAAAGACTTAGTTGACAGTAGCAAGAAAAATAAAATCCCAGAAAAATTAGCACTTGCTAAATTGTTAAGTAATAATAGTAGATATATTGATGATATTCTCATTTGCAATTTGTTAAATTTAAATCAAGTTGCTAAACTTATTTACCCTAATTCTATTCCCCTCACACAATGTAACGTAAATTATAAAGTTGAAAATTTTCTTGATATAAATATAGAGATTGTTAATGAACAGTGCATACTTAGAGTATATCACAAAAGTTGATGATTTTAATTTGAACGTAATAAACTTTCCTTTCCCTAGTAGTAATATCGATAGTAAAATAACTTATAATTGTTTTTATTCCCAGTTAATAAGATTTTGTAAAATTTGCACTAAAGTAGATGACTTTTGGGCTAGAGCTAGGTTACTATACAAACTCTTAGTAGACAGAGGTTTTGAGACAAGTAAATTGTTCCATAAATTTAATCTTTTTAGGGTCAATTATTGTGACTGTAGGCCTATTCTAAAATTTGACATCAATAATTTTAATCAAGCATTTTTAACTTGAAGTTTCTTGTATAACCTCTGCTTACTTTTTGTCTGTATTTATTGTTTATCTTTTTCTTTTTCTTTTTCTATTATTAATATTAATATTGATGATTTTTTTAAATTGATTGTTCTTGTTAAAAGAGTACTCTTTGTTTAAATCTGTTGTTACTTCATATTTTTCAATTATTTGTCTTTATATTATAATTTTATGTATTCATTGTCGATAGTATCAATTGCTTGCTTTTGCGATTTCCTTAGTTTATTTGTGCGATAAATGTAGGTTATTTGTAAAGTAGTTATTGATAGGGGTCACTTGAGGCATGCTATGCTTACAGGTACCTACCCGATATCACTATCGTTAGTGAGTGCTGTACTGTATTTTATATATTATTTTGTAATAATATAGATATAAGATATATATATATATATATATATATATATATATATATATATATATATATATATATATATATATATAAAATATAAGATAGGAAAAGCCAAGTTCCTCACTAAGATAGACCTTGTTAAGGGATATTGGCAAGTGCCATTGTCTGAGCGAGCGCGAGAGGTGTGTGGGTTTGTGGTGGACGGTGCCACATATCGTTGTCATGTTATGCCATACGGGCTGAAAAATGCCCCTGCAACGTTTCAGAAATTAATGAACGACATTGTAGCCGACATTCCCAACTGTACGGTGTACCTAGATGATGTCATAATATACGACGATGATTTTAACAGTCACTGTGCTCACATCGGACAGCTTTTTAATAAACTGAATGAAGCAGGTTTGGTGGTAAACCTGGTTAAGTGCGATTTTGTCAAAGCCACAGTTTTGTACCTGGGGTTCGAGGTGGGGATGGGTCAGGTGTGCCCTCCACAGACAAAGATCAAAGCCATCGATCAGTTTCCCCAGCCTACGACTAAGAAACAAATCATGCGGTTTCTAGGTATGATAGGCTATTATCGTCGCTTCATCAAAGGCTATTCGACTGTACTTGCACCTTTAACCGACTTATTATCTAAGGACAAGAAGTTCCGGTGGTCTCCTGAGTGTGCAGAGGCGTTTTCCTTGGTAAAACACCTGTTATGTATCCACCCCATACTCAGGGCCCCGGACTTCAGCAGACCTTTTCAGCTGGCGACTGATGCCAGTGGCGTAGGGGCTGGGGCTGTCTTGTTACAGACAGATGATGAAGGTATCGAACATCCAGTGAGTTTTTACAGTAAAAAATTCAATAGTGCACAAAGGAATTACTCTGTAATTGAAAAAGAACTCCTGGCGATAGTGCTGGCGCTCAGGCACTTCGATGTATATGTTCCTGCTTTCGGACCAGTCGTAGTGGTTTATACCGATCATCACCCTCTGAAATTCTTGAATCAGTTTCATAACCGGAATATGAGGCTGACCAGGTGGTCACTCATGCTTCAGGAGTATAATCTGGACATACGCCATGTTGCCGGTTCTGATAACGTGATAGCGGATTGTCTATCAAGGGTGGATGATGTTGGTTAGACTGCCACAGGATTGAGGGTTGAGTGTGGAGGAAAATAGGCTGTCACTGTAGTTCAGCCGAAAAAAAAATTAAAAAAGCAAAAACCTTATAAAACTTTATTTTTTATAACGTGTAGAATTTTGTATAAGATGTAGCAGTATCTAAGTTGAATGTTTTCGCTTATTGTCGCTGAGTTAGTTGAACTTGCTCGGTGGAGCGCAACAGTCTTTATTTTTTTTTTATATATAGTGCCTTGTGTCGCAACAGTGTGTGGTACTATGAGAAGCTTTCTGTTAGATATGAAGAACTTAGTCAAGGGTCTTATATCTTGGGGGAGGTGTGACGCTTCTGCATAGTAACCACGTGCGGGCATGCGCGCGCGTCGGCTGCCCAGCCGTTTAGAAACCGGCTGGTGGTAGCCGGCCGGCAGGCTTTCCCTTAGTATATATCCTACGACAATGTAACTAATGTCTGGGATATTCTTATGTTGTTTCACAGCTTGAAGCTGCCCTTATTCTTAACCAACGCATCTTAGTATATTTTATTCTCGATAGTTGATTGTTTCATTATAATATATAAGATGTAAGTCTAGTGAGAGCGGGAAGAGACGAGCGGGAGAGAGAGACCGGCTTGGGATGTTGCTTCACGCGGAGAGTCCAGCTTGGGATGAGCCTGAAGCGCTGCCACATGCATTTGATTGCAACGTTAGGCTTAGTTTCGACTCACACACGGGGTAGAGGATTTTGACCAGGCAACTGTGTTGAGTGTTGCCAAGCCTGGGATGTATTCTGCATGCCTAGGGCGGGGTCCAGACAGATTCAAGACTCAGAGCTCACCTCATTGTCGTACCCTTCGGACCCCCTTGATATCTATCCCTCTCAACCCCACTTAGAAACGTTCTCTCTTACTTTGTATACCTTCTTTCCACTACTTCACCAATCTATTTAATTATCCCATCCCCTTGATAGACCTTATATCTATTATTGTATTAACAACGAGCTCTCAGATAACTAGATAGGATTTTGGGCCTTATGCAGGGATGTAATTGTTAATGAGACCTAGGAAGCTTTTTTGTTGTCTCATATTCGGTGGTTTCATGCTTGCTAGTGTGTTCTGTGTCAGGTTAGCAGGGGCTAGACCGGAGGGGAGGCTTTTTGCGATCCTTTAAGTAAAATCTGCTGGTGCGAGTCCCGTGGACCCGCACAACTTTACTAGGATACCCGTGGGAGTCTGGGGGCATTTTCTTGTCTGTGTCCCTGTGTGTCTAGCGTTGTGTTGTGTGAGGGCCCTTGCCTAGTCCACTCAGCACTGCGCTAGCACGTCTTGCTTTTGTTTTAGGGTCGCCAGGAGAGTCAGATACTTGCGATCTGAGTCTCTCAAGAGAGCACCGGTCTTTCAATTAGAGTAATTTGGCGCACAGACCTGGGAACGTCCCTAGGCTAGAGCAGGTGGCTCAGCCCGGGTATCCGAAGCCTATATCCTTCCGGCTAGACCTCTGCCACCTGGCAGATTAACAGCTAGGGGTTTATTATCTCTGTATGCTTGTTATTGTGCCACAGTTTACCGTTTTTGTGAGCATTGTGAGTCAGGGTGTGGCTTAGAGACTCTGTCCAAGCAGGCTTGCCTGACTAAGAGTGAGAAGCACACCTGTATGTGGTTATGTTGCGAGTTGCTGCCTTTATTTAATTATACCTATGCCATTATACACTGTATGTCCTATCACTAGTATTTATTCCTGCTTATGAGTTAAGAGTTCTCTAAATCCGTAACGTACTTTCTTTGCTAAGCATCAGATCCTACAGTAGCCGCATGCAGTTTAGAAACCCGCATCTTGTCTACCTGTACGATGTTTTGAGGACTGTTTGCTTTCACCTTCTTTCACACAGGGGTGATTAGTTGTATTAATTAACGCAACGTTAAATGTACTTTCTTCTAGTTTGTTATTAAATTGTTTCTGCAATTTAATTCCGTTATCTATCTTTTCCTTGAAGCTTTAAGTCAATTTAATTGTGTGATCTTTTATATAGTCTGCTTGACTATCAGCAGTCTATAGTACGTGCACCCTGTAACCGAGTCATAGGATACCTCGTTGTCCAGGCAGGACTCTTGACGGTTTAGGGTGGTTTGTTGCCTGGGTTTATAGATAAGGGTTGGATCTAGCGTTTTCCGTTGTTGCTTGTTGCCGCATACCTAGTCCAATAGAAAGAGCCCAGTGTTTATATATCCCAGGACGTAACATACTTCTTTGGGTGGCTTGGAAATATACACATATTTCTCTGGTTTGACACCTTGTGTATATATATATATATATATATATATATATATATATATATATATATATATATATGCTATATATAAATACACACATTCACACATTGTTTTTACCATCATTTTTGTTGACACCTTGTATATACAGTATATATATATATATATATATACACAGTATATATATATATATGCATTACTTTATTTTATTTACGTGTACAATAGAATTATATCTGAATTTATTACCTGAAGATAACCTGGCTTTCTTGTTTTGTATTTTCAGTGTCAACCCAGGAGCCATTTCCCTTCTCGTTGGAAAGGGTTGTGGCCCTACCAGGTAAGTAAAATTGACAACCTTCATGACTGACATGTCTTCTATAAACATTATACAATTATTGGAAAATTATATAAGAGTGTTGTATATTGTGGCAAAGGTATACAACTGTATAAACATTCTCATATATTTTCATAACAATAACAATGCATGGAAACAATTGCGCATAGCTCACGAACCAATTACGCTATATTATTTTGATTTTCACCATTAGAAAGAGCACAATTTTCCGATTCCGGTGATATATACAGTTATATACGTACCCGAGCAAATAACACAACGACGAGGTGGGGAACAGCTCGGAACCCGGCTAGGGTCGGCGGAACAGAGACGGGTGAAGTGTAAATATTCGCATTTTGGCTCTTCATTTCAAATATTCATAGCGCAAAAAGTATTTGTCGTAGGAACTTCTAGTTTTGTTTATACTCATCAGCATTATTTGCCGTATTCATACAGCCTAAATTTAAAACCATACACTTCGTAGCAACGAAATAAATCGAACATTTTATAAACCATATAAATCAAAATCATAGTTTTTTTCTTTTTTGGTCACTGCTTGAGAAATATTGAAGATAAACAATTTCTGTTTTCATATTTGGAAAGAGCAGAAAAAATACTATTATTTGAGCAAAACAAATATATGGTCATCACTCACAATTTAGAGATAAGATGGTGTGAAGACAATTGCATGGGAAATAATTGTATTCCGGACTCATTTACACTTTCATATTTCGATTTATTTAAACAAAAATTTGTTTATCATGTACTATAAATATTCCTCTTTCCATTGACATATGATACATCACAATAAACAGCGTTCTGGTAGATGGAAATAGAGAAATATGTAAGGCTTCGACAACACTCATGAGCCAAATTCAAGACTGAAAAGCTACGTCAACCGCCTCCTTGGACTTATTGGAACATAATGGCCCGCAGTACCAAACGTTCATTCCCTCGAAGGTATCCTTCCTTTCAAAATTTGTAGTATAGAAACATTCTTTGGGATTTGTTTGGCTGAGCGAATGTTTTCGTAAACGGTCGCCGCGACCGTTTACGTCCAATATTATTGGAATCTGAAGAGGACCTTCGACCTTTCTCTTTGATGGTCGTCGGATCCCTTCGTTTGCTAATTGAATTTTATTATTTGTATTATTGTTTCAATTCGTAAATTAAAGGTTACAGAAGATATTCTTTAATGCAAATCAATTGCATAATGTACGAAACTATTAATATATATTAATATGGGTTACAATTAGCACATTTCCAAAGACTTTCGATATATCTTCAATGACGATGTTGAACTTGACAGGAGCCGTTGTACAGGCACCTTCACCTGAGGCCTATGTCGGCCAGCCTTGATAACTTGTAGATCGCTTCATCAGATTTTATTCGCCCAATTACTACCCAGGTAAGGAAATTCACGACATTCCATTATACTTGCTTGTATTTTTGGCTTGGAATCCTCATTTGGTGACTATTATTATCTATCTATTTGAGGCATATTTCCTGAAATAAGTCTTGCAATTGACGAGGATGGGTGTGAATGGGATCTGCCATGTGTGGGCCTGTCAGCTCTGCAGACTCGTTATATCTGTTCATTTATGGAAGTATTTAAAGTAGGCCTAGGCCTAGCCTAATCAGGGAGAACATGTTAGTCCCTATTTATAGCCTACTTTAGTAGGGTAGGCTAGGCCTATATTTTTTAATCCAATAGGCCTAGCCTATGTTAAAATAGCCAACAATAGGGTACCTAGGTTAACAAGTCCCAGATATTGAAAGAAAAAGTGGTAAAAATTGAAGACCTTGGACAGCCTTTTTACCTAACCTAACAAAACATAATTATAGGCCTAGCCTAGGCCTAGTTAAAAGGCTGTCCGAGGTCTCTTCAATTTTTACCACTTTTTCTTTCAATATCTGGGACTTGTTAACCTAGGTACCCTATTGTTGGCTATTTTAACATAGGCTAGGCCTATTGGATTAAAAAATGTATAGGCCTAACCAGCCTACCCTACTTAAGTAGGCGGTCCTGATGTGGCGGCGTCTACGCCGTGGGACCACCTCCCGGAGCTGCCGACCCTCCACGGCCGGAGACAAGATCAATCGACCTGTGGAGGACAAACGGATGCCGGTCGCGGGGAGCAGTTTCGGGAGCCAAACCGTCATAACTATTCCCCCCCCCCCCCCCTGGGGGCACGGGTCCTTGGAGTGGCTTCGGTCGCGCCGGGAATTTCCACACCTCTCACACCACACAGTTTTTCCTACACCGAGAAATGACTCTCCGGCTGTCATTTCTCGAAAACTTCTTCTAGCCGGAGACATTGAGAGCAACCCAGGACCCACGTACACATACATATGTCCAACTTGCTCAAAACCCATCACTTCGAGTCGCCACACTAAGGGTTCAGTTCTCTGCAATTCATGCAGGAACTGGACCCACTTCACCTGTACAACACTTGCCTCCAAGAAACACTACACGAACACCTGGACCTGTTCCTCATGCCCCTCCCTCTCCCAGTCAAATTCCTCGCCTAAAACCGTCCACCTCTCCTCCCCAACCCACCTAGCCTTCCCATATCATCTACTCCCCCCCCCCCCCCCCCTAAAACCCGTCCACCTCTCCTCCCTAACCCACCTAACCTTCCCATACCATCCACATCCTCAACTCAACACACCACAGCCCATCCTAATCCATTCCAACCCCCATCTCCTGCTCCCCAATCCCCACCCCCACCTCACCCATCCCAACCTCCAGCCCCTCCCTCACCCCCACCCCATCCTCGTGCAGCAGCACCCAACATACATCGTGCACATAACATTAACATTCTCCAATTGAACATAGACGGCATTAACACAAAGAAACACGAACTCTCACACTTCATCAAACAACACAACATACACATTGCCATCTTACAAGAAACAAAACTCCGCACATCACAAAAAACACCCACATTTCATAATTTCACCACCATCAGACAAGACCGGGCTGTCGGCGGGGGCGGTGGACTCATCACCCTGGTACACAATGAAATATCATACATAGTAACCAGTGTACAAACCAAATCCCTCCTCCCCCCAAATGATAACACAACAGAAATACAATCAATTAAAATACGCACTGGCAACAAATCCAACATAACCATCATAAACACATACATCCCTCCCCAAACATCCCCTACAGTACCAAATGAATACAGACCACACTTACAACACATCACAAACACCCCACACATCATCCTGGGTGGTGACTTCAATGCCAAGACGTCGGCCTGGTTTGTCGACAAGCCCGACACAGACAGAGGGCTGGTACTACAAAACCAAACAGATAACCTCATCATCCTTAACGACATCCATCAACATACCCATATTCCTCACCAAGCCCTCTATAACCCATCATCTCCAGACATCACCTTTTGCTCCCCAGAACTCGCCCCCACAACATCCTGGAGGGTGGTCAGAACCTTAGGCTCTGACCACCTCCCGATCATTATCACCACCAAAACCAGCTAGCCACAAACACACATACACCAATTATAAAAGAGCTAACTGGGAAGCATTTACAAATGAGACAGAACAACACTTCACAACTCTAAACAGTACACCCATCACTAACATCAACAATGCTGTACACATACTCAATAAAACTATCCAAAACGCTGACAAGAAACACATTCCAAGAGGTAACAGAAAAAGACACAACCCCAACTTCACACCAGAAATTCAAAACCTCATCAGACAACGCGACACACTGAAACACTCCCCAGCACCCCACACACAAGACATCACACAACAAATTCAAGCACTCAACACCCAAACTAACAACAAAATACAAGAACAACAAAAACTAAATTGGAATAACTTCCTACAAACACTTGATCACAAAACAAACCCCAAAAAACTCTACAAAACACTAAACAGCATCACACTTTCCAACAGCAACACAACACAATCACATGCTGCAATCACAACAACAGACTCTACTCCTTCATGTAAACAACAAGCAAACACTCTCATCAATCACTTCTCACATGTCAGCCACCTAAAACCTCACAAAGACGACCGACGTGTCATCCGACGTAAGAGACAATTCCCCACAGACCCTGACTATACACCCTTCACCAATCACCAGACAAAGCATATCATCAACAATCTCAAGCACTCACCCACCTGTGGCCTAGACAACATAAGCAACATACACCTCAGACCACAAGGCATACAAACACTCACTAACATATCAAACTACAGCTATTCCCACAACGCAATACCAGACATTTGGAAGCATGGTATCATCATCACATTCCCCAAACCCAACAAAGACCCCACACTACCCTCCTCGCACCGCCCCATCACACTCCTTTGCTCCCCCTCCAAAGTCATGGAACGCCTAGTATTACAACTAATTACACCCGACCTACCCCTAGCTCCAACACAACATGGCTTTAGGCCACTGCACTCCACAAACACTCTTCTCACAGACCTTACACAAAGAGCTTTTGACGGCATCAACTCAGCTAGACCACCACACAGATCACTATTAGCCACACTCGACATTAGTAAAGCCTTCGATGCCATCCCCCGCCACAACTAACAAACAAAATCTACAACACAAACATGCACAACAACACAAAAAGGTGGCTGGCCAACTTCCTAGCAGGCAGATGTGCACACGTATCTTTTGCCGGTCAGTCATCTAAAATCAGAAACTTTCCAAACGGAGTCCCACAAGGATCCGTCCTATCGCCCGCACTCTTCAATCTGTACATGCACGATATAACTACACCCAATACTCCCCAAATAAACTTAGCCTCCTATGCAGATGACATAACACTCACATGCACACACAATGACCCAAGAAGAGCAACAGATCTCCTTCAACCCTATCTCAACACACTACATGGCTGGTGCACTACAAACAGACTTAATCTAGCCCCAGCCAAATCCACCGCAACCCTGCTCACAAGTTGGACAGGTGAACACGAATACATCCCTCAACTCACCATAAACAACACACCCCTAACACATACACACACACCCAAAATCCTAGGAGTAACATATGATACTCATATGACATTCAAACAGCACACCACAAACATTAAAAAGAAACTGACACCCAGACTTAACGCCCTCAGGTCACTTGCTCACACAAAATTTGGACACAACAAAGAAACTACCACCACAGTATATAAACAATACATAAGATCAGTAATGGAATACGCAAGCCCAGCCTGGGCTTCTAACCTAGCTGAAACACATCATAAGACCTTACAGACTATTCACAACAAAGCCCTGAAGATCATTACAGGCTGCACAGCTACTGCACCCACAGATCATCTACATCAAGAAACCAAAATCCTCAAAGTCAAAGACCATCTGGACATGAGAGGCACTCAATTCCTGGCAGCAGCCTCCACAAACCAAGACCACCCACTAAACTACATGGCAACACACCCACAGACACCAAGAAATATCAAAACAACACCCAGCACACGGTATCACACACAATTATTTTCGTCTCTCCCTCCCTGCCCACCCCGAACCAACTTCCAGAAGCACATCCATACTCATATCTCTCGCCAATCCATCCACTCACTCCCAGACAACACGCAGCTGCATGCACGACCTCCCGAAATCCATCCTTCCGAATCCTCCCTCCCTCGCGAGGACAGAGTCCACCTGGCCAGGCTGAGATGCGGACACCATCCAGCTCTCCTGAGCTATCAGAAGAGACTGGATGGCTCCGTTGTCGACGCCTGCCCAGGATGTAACACAGCACCCCATTATAGGCCTAGGCTAAATTCTCATCAAAATTGCTCATAGCCTATGTCCAATTTAAGCATTTCTTACTATGAAATGGAGGACTCAAAGCTTTACCTTTCCCATTTGGGAAGGGTCAGCCAGGGGATAGATAGCCTATGGCAATTTACAGCCCACCATCCTACCTCTGGCCCTTTTTGAGTTATGAGATAGGCTAGGTTAGATTTCACGATTTATGGCCATAGGCCTAGATCTACTTGGAACAGGTGAACAGGGCTAGGCTTGAATATAACAGAAAAGCTTGCTTGATATTATAACCAAGCCACTTTTCCAGAGAGCCAAGCACAACCCAATTAGATAAATCTACAGTTATACTACCCCTATTTTGTCACTATTCTGTTGAAACTAATGGGTTAATATTATTAGTAGTAGACTTAGTATGGTTTGATGATGTGCGGAAATGTATATTTGACTTGAAATAGATACATTGAAGTACTACAAACCTTCGCAAACCCATAAACAGGGAACGTGAGCAGGGTTTAGACCGTCGCGCACCCATAAACAGGGAACGTGAGGGGGAGTTTAGACCGTCGCGGAGACGGGTTACTTTTCGGTTAGGTTAGGTTAAGTTAGGTTAGGTTAGGCTAATGTTAAAAATACTAAAATGCAACGGTCCTCAGTATTAAACAACACTGTATATCAAATAAAAAACAACAAATTACCTGAAAAACTCGTATCTGGTTGGTGATAATTTTTTATCAAAATATGTTTTTTTCCAGTTTCCGCGTCTACTGAACCATCCAAAACCATGCTAAAAGGCCTGTTTTGAAGGGGGGAGGTGGTGGGGGGTAGTGGGGGAGGGCTAGTATAACTGTAGATTTACCCCCAATTATTCAGCGAAAATCCATACCACAACCCCATGGCTATTCCTAAACTAAAAAATTTATTGGTGGTTGAAGGGAAATTAGGCTAGAGAAATTCAATGGTCCTCTGGGGAATCACTAGGGCCTAGGCTACCTTATTTTCGTCAATTGAGAATGTCCTAAATACAGAATAATAAGATTAATGCAATAAACTGGGTAAATAATACACCAGGGACCATCACTTTATTACGATTCGATTCCGTCTCTACCCCCGTGAGGCTGCCCGAGGCAGTAATATTATGTAAACAAAACGTTCCTCACGTATACCAACCGTAAGAAATGCACCGCGGCGAGTTTGACAGGCTTACCAACCATACGTCCGACGGCATCGCACAAGAGATTCTCACAAGGAAGCAACTGGTGGTACCACCTTCACGTGCGAATCCTTCGTCGAAGGGATCGCACGATTATCTGGTACTGCGGGCCAATATCTCGCAAGGAGTTAAGTTAATTTATCTGACTGTCCTTTTCTTCACTAAACCTTAAGCTTATTTTACCTTCCCCTTTCAATACAGTACGATACTGTACTATGCATTCTTTCCCTTCCACTAATTTTTTCACTAGGGGAAAGCTGATATAAAGGCTTGGCCGGCGGGGGGAGGTCGAAGGATCCAAAAACGTAGCGAGCCACCCCGCCAAGAAGAAGAAGAGGTGAAAAATGCAGCTTACGTGAGTTGGCAACAATGTCATAACAATAACAACTTATTTAAGGGCGATACACCTATTTTAACTAACTCCGTGAATTTCTTGTACCCAATCAATAGCAAGGTAAGATTCAATTAAATATATTTCATCAAAGTAATCTCAAAATTGGGTCAATATACAGGAGGCGCTACAATATAGGTAGCAAAATTATAATGGTAGTTTTGGGTTCCTATCATCATATGCTTTATTTCTATATACTTTTTATCCCCGGGAAAAAAGAAAACAAATCTTGGGATTTTTCATTTATTTTCTTGGGATTTTTTGTTTTGGTCATTAACCTAACCAAAAAACCTAACCTAACCTAACCTAATAGCCCCCAAATACATTTAGGTTAGGTTAGGTAAGGTTTTTTTGGTTAGGTTAATAACAAAAATACAAAAAAATACAAGACAAAAATAAAAAACCCAAGATTTTTTTTTTTTTCCCGGGGATAAAAAGTATATAGAAATGAAGCATATGATGATAGGAACCCAAAACTACCATTATAATTTTGCTACCTATATTGTAGCGCCTCCTGTATATTGACCCAAAATTGCCCATATAAAACAAGGACATGTCGCTATAGCCTAGGGCCTATCTCCAGATTAGCCAAGACCAAGGACCAGTAGCCTAATGTTTGTTGTAGCCTAACTTTAAATATTTCTGCAGGAGATGGACGGGAAATATTCTGTAAGATAATATTCAAGGACACTAGTGCAACGTTATGAGAAACAATTTATTAGGGAAAATAGGCACCAATAGATTCGCCATATTTTTCTCCATATAGGCTAGTCCGCATGGAGGATTTTCGTTATCAACAAATTGAAAAATACCCACTTCACAGACAAATACACCAAAAATCTAAGTCAAAGCGGGGGTGTGGGGGCGCCCCCACCTATAATACTAGGATAGGTTAGGTAAGGTTGTTAGGTTAGGCTAATGTCCTTTCAAAGGGGCATAGGCTAGTAAACACTAGGATAGCCTATACCCGGTCAGAGGTAAGAAGAAGAAGAGTCCTGCACTAGTCTCCTTGAATGCTACCTTCTGTAATTGCAAGGGAGCCTAGGCTAGTGCCACTTTAAAGAAATTGATATGATGAAACTAGCCTAGGATGATTTGCATATTTTTCAATTTTACCATAGGCTAGCCTAGGCCTAGGCTAGTTGAGATGTTTGGGTTTGTTGTGTTCGTTCTTTTGGTCAATGTCCAGTAATTACAGGACGTTTCGATGGTGTGCCAGTTCGATGGCGCTAATTGGACGGTTCGACGATACCGTCGAACCTCCGTCGAAATGTCCTATTATTTTTATTATATTTGTGTAGCCTAGGCCTAGGGTACAGGGTGCCAAAACAGAAAATATCCAGTTCTGGATAATTTTTCTAAGATTACAAGGATCAACTTTGCGCGTGCGGGGGGCACAGCCCCCCGCTACATAACAGGGTTTCCGGGGGACGTAGCCCCTCGGCCGCCGGAGAAATTTTGAGATGTGAAGGTAAATATATGCACAATGCCTACCTGCTCAAAATGTATTAAAAGGAATATAATAATAATAATATTTATTCAGTTAGCAATTTACAGAGTTGGTACCACATAGTATGTTACAAAAATGACATGTACCAGCCTTGCATAATTCCAACTAAGGATAGCCCAATAAGGCCGTTAGGCGTATTTCCATTGGGGTCCTTGTTGTTGTTCCCTAAGCTGCCTGGCCGAACAGCCCCAAGGCCCCAAGCAAAGCTAAGGCCATAACCGAGCGCCCCCACAGAACCCTCCCTGCTTACCACAATAAAGCCTGGGTGACCGAAGCCACTCCATGGCGGGGAGCTGAGGAGGGTGCGGAAACGCCCGGGAAACCAAAGCCCCACCCAGCAATTATGAAGAGAAAGTTGAGGGGCAAAGGAAAAATGTGACGCTTTGGCTTCCAATCTTGGTAAATTGGGAGGTCAATCCACGGAAGAGACGCCGTCACTTGAGATCTAGAAAATATATAAGTAAAAGGAACAGTCAGAGTAAGCTATGGGTATGGCAGAGATCGCTCAGTTCTCACTCTGATAGACCAGCCCATCACCACATGACTAGAACCCAATCCTCTCAGCATCAGCTAGGAAAGACCCTAGAAAGCCGCCTTTGGCGGGGGGGATAGCTCCCCTATTTCAACCCCTTTCGGGGTTGGGCACCCGCCATTGGGGTCCTTGTGGGATTAGGTTAGCTGGGGAAATGGGGAGGATAAAGAAATAGATACTTTAGAGAAAGTATTTCTAGGGGGTTATTTTAAGATACCTTACATCCTAAAGTAAATATCAGTAATCCGTAATCAGTAATAATTTCAGTTTGGTTTGTCTATCTCTTATGTCGTACCGTAAAATGCTGTAACTTCGGACATTTTTCGATGTTTTTTAACAATTTCTCCTGAGTGTAAACACATTATAGAGATTTAACTAGGTCAAGTGATGTATGGTGATAGTGCGCCATAATCCAGGAAGCCTCCTAAAATTATCCCCCATAAGAAGAGAGCTATCCTTATCCTAAATGATGTCCGAAGTTTGCTTGAAAAGTTGATAACTTCGGACCTGTATGGCTAACTTCGGACATAGGTGATTTCTTATGGAAAATGGTTGCCAAGAAAGCTGAGATAACTTCGGACGAACGGAGGAGAACTTCGGACCTACGTTCGTGGCCTTATTTCATTCATTTTTCGGCTCCTACTATTTTATATGAATATTTTATTGTTGCTGCTTATTCTTGTCCGATGTTATAGTGGAAAATGCACAGTCAATACTTTTAGGCCTGTATAATCAGTATAGGAGGGGGATATATATTGTTTGGATCTGTTCTCGTTAGGCATCGAGCTCACTCCTAGAAAATATTGAGCAGGAAAAATAACGAATGCTGTCAAATCAATAACTAAAATTAACTAGGCCTAGTGAAAATATATAGGCATGTATAATATATCAATGCATATACACTTTTATGAATTTGAGCATTTTTATAGGTATAACGTATTTGTTGGTGTTTCTTTCGGCAGCTAAATTTTTTTTTTGGACAAGATATATGCCTCTCCTAATTTATATATATTATATATCCAGAATTATCCGAAATACATAAATCGGTTAGCATAGTATCATATTTTTATGGGTTTTTGGACTCGGAGGATGATGATTTGATCTTTTACCACCATGTTAATGATGTACAAGTATTATGAATGATTTTCATAGGGCAAATAATAACAAACGATTGTTTTGTTCCATGTCCGAAGTTACCATGTTTTTTTTTTAAAACACAATCGGTTAAATGATACTGTTGATGGAGTACATCTCTCTCGACTAGGAGTTTCGACCTTGGCCAGCTCACTCGACAAGATTGTTGCGGGGTTTCGTTAAAAAAACCTGGGTGTGTAAGTAAAATACTGTCTCCATATGGAGCATGTACTTCATGTGACAAACCAGTGAGTAAAATAGAAATAATCAGTCAAGATAGTGCGGATATAGTGATGTGTAATAGTAGTATCGATAACACTACACATGTAACTGATAGTAAAGATGAGAATACTGATAGAGTAGAATTTCCGTCTAGAGCTAGTAGTTCAACAGGAAATAATAAGTTTGCTAAACACAATAGAAAATTAGTTGCAAATAAAAGTAATAGGTTGAGGGTATATTATACAAATTGTAGGAGTTTATGTAACAAAATGAACGAACTTAGAGCACTCGTTAGCACAGAAAGTATTGACATAATAGCGCTAACTGAAACGTGGATTAATACAGAATCTAGGCATTTTTTAGCAGAATTTGATATTCCAAGATATAGTTTGTTTAAATATGACCGAACAAGTAGGAGGGGCGGGGGTATAGCAGTGTTTGTCAGGAGTACATTAAAAAGCTGTATTAAATCAGGTATTAGACTAAATAATGATAATGAAAGTGTTTGGGTAGAGGTTAACGAAGGTAGTGAGACCATAGTTATTGGAGTTATATATAGACCGCCTAATATGAGTAGAAATGGCGGAACATCGTTATGGGAGGAAATTAAAATAGCATCAAGGTTTAGCAATGTGTGCATTATGGGGGATTTTAATTTTCCGAACATTGATTGGCAGCACCAAATAGGCGACTCCGATTCAGTAGAGTTTATTGAGGTAGTACAAGATGGTTTTTTATTTCAATTCATAGATACGCCGACTAGAGGTATTAATATTCTTGATTTAGTTTTCAGTAACAATGAACATATGATAAATAATGTAGAGATTGGTGACCACCTAGTATATAGCGATCATAAATCTATTTATTTTAATATACAATGGACAGGGAATGCTAAAGAGAATATGACACTTATCCCAGATTTCAGAAAAGCAGATTATGGTGGGCTAAGAAGAGACTTAAGGGTGGACCCTATTGTTAAGCAATTAAGTCAGGATATGCCAGAGTTAAACTTGCCACCTACATATAACCAGTTTATTGCTTCACTCCACAATGCTCAAAATAAATATATCCCTAAAAGAAGATTTTGATCGACGCAGAACCAACCAAAATGGATGACTAATAAGCTAATAGATGTTATAGGAAAAAAGAAAGGAATATATCGAAAAATAAAGAAAGGCGAAAATCATTTACATATATACTACCAGACTCTATCAAGACAGGTCAAAAAGAAATTAAGAAATAAGGATAGCCAGTGACTCAAAAAATAACCCTAAAGCTTTTTACCAACTATATAAATCTAAAGTTAGAGATGTAATAGGCCCCCTAAAACCTTCAATAGGAGAAATAACAGAAAATGATTTAGAAATGTGCAGTACATTAAATAGTCAGTTTCTTTCCGTTTTCACTAATGAAAATTTGGCACAGATTCCAGAAGTCAATATGGTATATAGTGATAGTATAGAAAATATGTTAAGTACAGTTAGTATAAGTAGAAATGATGTGCTTAAGGAAATTGACAGACTGAAACCTCAAAAATCGCCTGGTCCTGACGAGGTATATGCTAGAGTATTAAAAGAATGCAGAGATGAGTTAAGTAGCCCATTAGCATTTTTATTTAACAAGTCATTAGAAACAGGTTTAGTTCCAGAAGCTTGGAAGCTTGCAAATGTAGTTCCGATCTTCAAAAAAGGTGATAAATCGATAGCATCCAATTACCGTCCCATTAGTCTCACATCAATCATAGGAAAGTTGCTAGAGTCCATTATTGCTAGGAAAATTAGAAGCCACTTAGTACAATTTAACTTAATAAATTCTTCTCAGCATGGATTCACTCAGGGACGTTCTTGCCTTACTAATTTGCTTAGCTTTTTCTCAGAGGTATATGAAGCAGTAGATAGTGACAAGTCATATGATATTATATTTAGATTTCAGTAAAGCTTTCGACAGAGTCCCTCATGAGAGATTGATGAGAAAGGTTGAGGCACATGGAATAGGAGGGTTGTTGTTGGGATGGATTAGGTCATGGCTAATTGGTAGGAAACAGAGAGTCAGCATAAATGGTACCAAGTCAGAGTGGGGAGCAGTCAAAAGTGGTGTCCCCCAGGGATCGGTATTAGGTCCCCTGTTGTTTCTTATATACATAAATTACCTAGATTTAGGTATAACTAGTAGGATAAGTAAATTCGCAGACGATACTAAAATGGGGAGATCAATTGATTCAGATAGCGATATAGAGTGCCTCCAAAGGGATCTAGATACCTTACATGAATGGTCAGTAAATTGGCAGATGAAGTTTAACATTGACAAATGCAAGGTATTAAAGATAGGGAAGATGCAAACAAATGTTAAATATAAACTAGCTAATTTAGAATTAGAAAATTCAGACTGCGAGAAAGATCTAGGTGTGTTTGTTAGCAATGATTTGAAGCCTAGAAAACAGTGTATAAGCGTTCGTAATAAGGCAAACAGGATTCTCGGGTTCATCTCTAGGAGTGTGAGTAACAGAACTGCTGATGTTATCTTAAAACTTTACTTGTCATTAGTGAGACCCCATATGGATTATGCTGTCCAATTTTGGTGTCCTTATTACAGAATGGACATAGATTCATTGGAGAGAGTTCAGCGTAGAATGACAAAAATGATACATATTAGAAATTTTCCGTATGAAGAAAGGTTGAAGAAATTAGGTTTACATTCGTTAGAGAGACGCAGAGTTAGAGGGGATATGATAGAGGTGTTCAAGTGGGTTAGTGGGATTAACAAAGGGGACATGACAAATGTACTAAAGCTCAGTGATAGCGAAAGAACTCGTACCAATGGTTTCAAATTAGATAAATTTCGTTTCAGAAAAGATATGGGCAAATATTGGTTTGGTAACAGAGTTGTAGATGGGTGGAATAGGGTACCAAGTGATATAGTGGGATCAAGAACGATAGGGAGCTTTAAGATAAAATTGGATAAGCATATGGACGAGAAGGGTTGGGTGTGAAGGGGGATCAGCCGGATTGGGCCAATCAGCGCTCTGCAGACCCCCGTAATCCTGTGTTAATCTCTAACCGTTTTGGTAAGATGATCCTCAGGGTATTAGAGTGTTGAGCCTATAATTGGGCTTTGTAATTGGGGTTGTGTGGGACAGGGATCTGCCTTGCTTAGGCCAATCGGCTTTCTGCAGACTCCCATTTTCTTATGTTCTTATGTTCTAGCTAGAGCGTTATACAAGTGTAACAAATTTCCTTTGGTGGATGTTGTCTCTGGTAATGTTACTACAAAATTATATCAGTCACAACATCATTCATACAAACAAATTTCTTCAGGGTGATAGAAGTTTGGCAGGGTAGCGAAAAATGTACATATTTTCGTCACATATATAATATTTTTTTCGTGTACATATACTCATGTCAGTTCCCTAGGACTTTTACATGCTCTTCCTTTGCCATTTCTCTAAACGGACCCCACAAAAAAAAAAAAAAAATTCCATTATACTGTATAATGACAATGTCTAATTACTTATTATCGCCGATGTCCGAAGTTATGACCCAAGTCCGAAGTTACCCCACTTTACGGTATTTAGTAGTAGACATAAGCTTGGTGCTCCCTTCTCGCAGCTGTCCGGTTCAGGTGTTCCTTCAGGCTACGTCTGAAGGAATACAGTGTTCTCTTTTCACGGAAGGCATTAGTGAGCCTGATTTGTTTGGCCCTGTCAGAGACATTGAGCATACCTTGTGACTGAAGTTGTTCCTGGCCAACATGTGATCTGGGTCCTAGGTTCAGCATGAACCTAACTATTTTATTTTGAGTGACCTGAAGTTTGTGCTGTGCTGATTTAGATGATGCAGAGTACCAGGATGACACAGAATAGTCAAAATGACATTGAACAAGCACTTGGTATGAATAATAGTGTACAGTGGAGCCCCCATCCTAGCTGCTAATCGGTTCCACAGAAATAGAGCTAGGATTGAAACAGCCAAGATCGGGGCACTGTTCTTATGGGGAAAATTCAATCGGTTCCGTGCTCATGCCAAAATTTGCGTCTTTTTCTATTTTTTGCCTACGAAAACATGTTTTATTGTACACAAATTAAATTTTATGCATTATACTGTATCATATAATACACCATAGAATAAGTTTTTAATAACTAGAAAAAAAAGGCCCAATATCTAAACAATTACCGCACTTTTTCCCAGTGTTAGGCTATGAAAACATGTTTTTTGTCTACATCAAGTAGCCTAGGCCTAAATCTTATGCATTGTAAATAATAATATAGGCATGGCTAAATGACAGTCCTAACCATAAATACTGTAGATTGGGGCATTGTTTCTATCATGCAAATTTTTTTAGGCCTAGCCTAGGCCTAGGTTCTAAATTCGTCCAGCCACCCCTCAAGTACCCATTTCGCCCCAAATACATCCAATAAATACATATTATGAGGAAAAGACGTATAAATATGTATTATGAGAAGATTACTTACCACACAGATTTTATTATAAATCATTGTCATACTTAGCCTAGCCTAGGCTAACATCGTCTAGGCTAGGCAATTCAATCGCTTTCGTCCGACATGGACTGGTCTTTGCTGTGTTTTGAGCATGAAATTCCTTCATTGCCACCACCAGGCCAACCCTCCCTATCACTAGATGTACTAGAGGTTATAATAAACGCGAGAGATAAGGGGTTCAGGCACAAAAAGGCTTGCAAACGGTTGTTTTGTCAACACAGATACTAGCTAAACTGCAAGCGTCTGCTTAATGATGACGTCATACAAAGATGGCGGCATCTTGCGCATTTGACGATCGGATCTCGGATTTCGTCTCTAAAAGGCAAGCTACTGGCAGATTCTTTCGTTATGTTAAAACAAAATTATTGTTTTTGTTTGTTTTCTAGTTTTATGTCGAGTTTTTCGTTATTTTTGCTATTTTTTCGGGTTTCGGCTGGGATTTTGATGCGAGGAATGAGGCTTTTGGCGCGAGAATTGAAATGGGGAATATTTGGTGTGTGGTGCGAGAATTGAATCAACGAAGACCGGTGTAGCTAGGATGGGGGCTCCACTGTAAGTAAAAGGGATGTTATGTATGTTTAGGCCTACTGGTGTTTAATAAGGATACTAGGGGAGCTGGCTGCCTGTAAGGTACTTCAGTCTCAAAGGGATTCACTTCAGGTCCACTAATATAGGCATTGAAAACAGGTTTTTAAATTATTTTTAGCAGTCCCTGTTTTAGTTTTGTAACTTTTGTCCAATAAAGATTTCATGTATATTTGTTGTTGCATTCCAAGAACTATTACATACTTAATATATATCCTTTCATATGATACATGAGTTACGGTACTATAGAGTAGCCTACTGGTTAAAATACATACCGGTACCAAGTTTCAAGAATAAACTTTGATTAGAACATTTGTTTGTCTATTATTTTCCCTGGGCCGAGTAAAAAATACCTGGGTAGGCTATTCCCATCTCGGGTTAAGTACAATCAGTAGAAACGTACTTTAATTTTCACAACTTTAAAAGACTCCAGATTCTGCTAGGCTAATTCCGAAAATGGTAAGATCCTATGTAGCGGTAGTCACCGTATTTTGTTTGCCCATTAACTAAGGATCCTTATTTATATCCTCATATCTCTTAGTTATTTTCTTCACTTACCTCAACAATACTAACCCCGATAGCTGGGGAGGGTATGAAATATATCAGGGAAAGAGAGGGGTTGAAACACGGCGATTAACTAGAATATAGCCATCTTGATTAACCAAGCCAAGACGTTATGTATCCTTGCTTGTGATTGGTTGTTGACTATCGTGACGTCATCAGCCAAGGCGGGCCTCAGCGTTGACGTCATTCCAGCCCTCGGCCAACATGTCGTCATTACACCCGCTTAATCTTACACCCGGTTAATTTTACATCAGCGGTGTACCTGTTTCACATAACGTGTATTATAATGTCATTAGTGCACTGTGTAATTTGCGTCTTGATATTCAGTGTTTCTATTTATCAATACTAATTAATATTCACCCCCCCCCCCGTAATTGGCTCGTGAACGGTAAGGTTAATCTGCGAGAGTGGTATCGTCCCAAGATGAACTGATATATTGCTAATTATAGGGAATAGGCTCGCACCCTTATTTTTCATGTTTTTTCCTCCAGATTTTGAGAAATGAGTGTATTCATGGTCTTAGTTATAATGATAATGTTGGATACACGATGGGTTGAGGGGGGGCTTTGCCCCCTCACCCCCCCCCCCCATGAATTATTGAAATCGTCATCTATGTTGCCAGCAGGGGGTAAATATTGATTATACTGCATAAAGAAGGCGTTTGTAAACAGTGAGGATGTCCGAAAGAGCTCCGAGATTGATTAGAATGGGCGTTTTTTCGGTCAATATTAAGGAGACGGACCACAGCTATTTTCAAGGATTTTTTGTTTGTGGATGTTATTTATAGGCCTATGATTTATAAGGTTTCTATAATAAAATTTGGGATTTTTTTTATTTTAATACCACAAATTTTCTGAGTGTTTTTGATAAACAAAATTGGTCATTTGCATCAATATATAGTGTTTGTAATTAATTAGAAATCTTGGGAAAACCTATTTTCCCCATTAGGCCTATCGATCGATGTTGAGACACGCTCGCTCCCCGATAGTGATTTGAAAAGACATTAGCCTAACCTAACCTAGTATTATGGGTGGGGGCTGCCGCCCCCTCACCCCCGCTGGTTGAGTACTAATCCCTTAACCCGGTGAGACCCAGCGTCGCACGTGTTGCGTCGGCAGTGTTTGATCACCAACTCCCAGCGACGCATCACGTGCGTCCGACATATAAAAAACACTTACGTGGCTCGTAAGGTAGGAAATGGCGGGAGAATAGGAGGGGGAGGTACCGTAGTGTGTGTGGGAGCCGGGCCAGTAGGTGTGAGCGGGCCGAGACAGCCGCGCGGCTGGTGGTGGTGGGCTTAGTGGGGATAGTTTACACCCTTAGTTCACCGCCACTTTGAACCTTCATTACTCCGGTCGTATGGGAGCTAGAGGCTTGAGATTTATGTGAGACACTCCTTAGGATGTATGCCGTACAATGCCATACTCAGTTTTACCCTAGTGCTCCCGGGCGGGTGGTCATGCGGGGGAGACGAACTATTGAAACCCCCCCGCCCTCCAAATGACCGAAATGATTTTTTTTTTATTTTTGTCTTCATTTCTCACCATTCTCTTCCATTTTGGCTCAACAAATTTTTTTGAGGCTCCCCCCAACCCCCCACTGGCCCCCCCCCCCCCCCCAAAAAAAAATGTCCGAGGTGATTTTTTTTTTTTTTTTTCATTTCTCATCCTTTTCTTCCATTTTAGCAAACAAAAAAAAGAAGTGAAAATGGCTTGGGACGGGGGTGAACAAAATATTATAACTAGCCGGGGCTCAACGGGTTAATAAAAAAATAAAAAAAAATTGGCTGCCAATTATACGAAGGTGAAAGAAAAGTCGATGAAGTCTATGGTGTTTACTCTGCAATCTTCAGCTTGATTGTACATTGATAACGGGAAAGTACCGTATTGACAACCTTGTTACGAAAATTAAATTTTAGTACCATACTTTTTGATTAGGTTTTTCCGAGGTTTTAACACATTTTCATATGATCTTTAGAGCTATCGATGACTGAAAGTACCGTATTGACAACCTTATTACGAAAAAGAAATTTTAGTACCATACTTTTTTATTAGGTTTTGCCGAGGGTTAAAAAAAAATAATCTTTAGAGCATATAGGCCTAGATTCATTATTTATCTTCAAATATATCAACAAAATTTGTGGTATTAAAATAACATTAAACCAAAATTTGTTCATGGAATTAGGGGAAATATCAAGGAAGCTGGCCAACTTTTGTTTCGTGATTTTTTTTTTTTTTTTTGGTTTTAGCTAGTTTTCATCATTATACAGTGGTTGTCATTAATTAGAATCTCCGGAAAAACGTTTCCCCCATTATCCAACACTCTTAGATAGCCTACGGCCCCCGATAGTGGGGAGGGCTATGAAGTACAGGGAAATTGAGGGGTAAAAGACGAAAATCTATCTATCTATTGCCTGATGCCGTGATCCCCGAAGGGGTGGCCACGAACGAACCGCCCCCATGCACCTCTGTCCCCAGTCAGTCGACGCCCCTCCCCCCAACCAGCACCGCCTTCGTTCATGTAGTTCCTCACTCCATCCTTCCACCTCATATTCGGTCTACCTCTCCCCCTCTGTCCCTCCACCTCGCTCTCGTACACCCTCTTAGTCATTCTCTCGCTTTCCATACGTTCCATATGGCCGAACCATCTCAAGTTGTTCCTTTTCACACTTTCCAGCACATCTACCTCCACACCACACCTCCTTCTTACTTCCTCATTAGTCTGTCTATCCCTCCATGTAACTCCGCACGCACTCCTTAAGTAATTCATTTCCACTGCTCTCACTCTTGGTCTGAGTCTCTCAACCAACGTCCATGCTTCGCTTCCGTAAGTCAGTGTCGGGATTACCACACTGTCATGCAAGGACTTCTTCACTTCCATACTGACCACCCTATTTCTTGTTACTGCTTTTAGCGTTCCTACAACCCTCTTCCCCTGTTGTACCCTCTCCCGCACCTCTTCATCCATAGTCCCATCTTTACTCAACACACTGCCCAGATACTTAAAAGAGTTGACGATCTCCATAGCCTGACCGTTCAGCTTCACCTCACACTCTGTGACTTCACCCCTTTCGAAGACCATAACCTTGCTCTTCCCCGTATTTACCTTCAAATTCCGTTTTTCGCACACTGTTCCAAACTCATTTACCAGACCCTGCAACTCCCATTCATTATCACTCATCAGAACTGTATCATCCGCAAACAGCAGTATAGGTAGCTTCCACTCAATTCCCTCCCTTTTCAGCGATACACCAACATCCACTGCTCTTGATAGTATTTCTTTCATAACTCCATCCATATATACAGTAAACAACCACGGGGACATCACACACCCCTGTTTCAAACCAACATTCAGGTCAAAGAACTCGGTCTGCTCACTCTCCACACATACTGCCGCCTTTGCACCCTCATACATGTTCTTCACTGCTTTCAGCAACTTGCCCTCTACTCCGTATATTCTAAGTACTTTCCACAAACCTTCTCTATCCACTCTGTCATAGGCCTTCTCCAAGTCCATAAAGGCAACATACACCTTTTGTTTCTTCTCCAGATACTTCTCCACAACACAATTCAGGGTAAAAATCTGATCTACACATCCTCTTCCCTTCCTAAAACCTCCCTGCTCGTCGCCTATCCATTTCTCCGTTCTCACTCTCACTCTCTCAATCACTACCCTACTGTATACCTTCCCTACTACGCTTAGAAGACATATTCCTCGGTGGTTACCACACACTCCTCTTTCCCCTTTGCCCTTATATAGGGGGACTATTATGCCAGTCTTCCAGTCATCGGGTGCACTCCCCTTCTCCCATGCTAGTTTGCACATTTTCCATACCCATTCTATCACTATCTCACCACCATACCTCAACATTTCCCCACACACTCCATCTGTTCCTGGTGCTTTCCCCAACTTCACTCTTTTCATGGCTTCCCACACTTCTGACCTCCTGATCCCCACCTCCTCCTCCACTACTTCTCTTCTTCTCCCTCCCATACCATATCCAGCTATGTTTGCTGGCTCTTCATTCCTTTCATTTAGCAACTCACTGAAGTACTCCCTCCATCTTTCGACTCTCTCTTGCTTCTCGGCTAGCATTCTCCCATTCTTATCTTTCACACCCTTACTGTTTCCCTTGCTACCTTCCCTAACTTTCTTGACTTCTTTCCAGAACAGTTTCTTACTCTCCCTCCATTTTACACTCAGATTCCTTCCAAATTCCTCATCTACTCTTCTCTTACTTTCCTTCACTACTCTCTTCACCACCCTCTTACTCTCCACGTACCTCGCTCGTTTCTGTCTCTCGGAATCTTCATTCCCTCTACTACCCAACCACTCTCTATATGCTTTCTTCTTTTCTTCCACAGCTATTCTTACCTCTTCTGTCCACCATGCTGTACCTTTCACTCCCCTCCCTCTTCTCTTCACTCCACACACCTCCTCACATGCTGCACAGATCTCATCCTTAAACACCTTGCTCATCTCCTCCACTTCCTCCATAACTTCCAGGTCGAACCCACCTAGTCGTCTTTCCACTGCTCTCCTGTACTCCTCCCTGACTTCCTCCTCCTGCAACCTCTCCACCCTCCTCACCATTCCACCCTCCTCTCGCCTCCCTCCCGCTCTCCTCACCCACTTCTTTTGTATCCTAACCTTAGCTACCACTACATAATGATCAGACAGACCCCCTCCAATACCCCTATACACCCTAGCATCCATCACAGATTTCTTCATTCGTTCATCCACACATACATAATCAATCAATGACTTTCGTTCCACCACTGTCTTATCCTTCATCGTCAACATCCGTTTCCACGTGTACCTGTGGATCATTCTGTGTCGGAAGGTGTTGGCTATCCACAGCCTCCTCCCCACACATACGTCCACAAGTGCACTACCATTCCCATTCACCTCTGATGGTACCCCCCACACTCCCTCAACTTTCCTATCACCCACCTTACCATTCATATCCCCAATCAGAAATATTCTTTCGTTCTTGTCAAACTTCTCCAGGCACGCATCCACATTCATCCAGAACTCCTCTTTCTTTCTTTCAAGTATATCCTCTGTCGGGGCATACACGCATACAATCACCCACGTTTGTATTCCTACTTTCATTCTCACCCACACAATCCTTGAACCCACAGACCCATACTCTCTTACACATTCCTTCCATTTGCTACTTACAAACAAACATGCACCTTCTCTCGCTGTTCCTTCACTCACTCCAGCACACACACCCATTCCACATTCCCATTCTCTCACATCTGAACCTTTCCATTTGGTCTCTGTCATTCCACATACATCCAGCCTGGCATTCACTAACACTTCCAGAACCTCTCTCTCTTTTGTGCCATCATTCATGCCACTAACATTCCACGTAGCCATTCTCAGAATGTCCGAAGGCATGTCCTTAGTCGGTCGTGGTTCGTCAACGTTGGTTCCGTCCGCATCCGAGGCTGTTCGTTCGTTTTTCTTTGCTTAGATATTTTTTCCGGGTGGGGGTCGCAAGCCCACCGACCCAACCTCTTTAGTCGCCTCTTACGACACGCAGAAGGCACGTGGGGCATATTCTATTCCCTAAATAGATGAAAATAAGGGGTAATATTAGCGTAACCTAACCTAGTATATTAGGTGGGGGCTGCCACCCCACACCCGCGCTGGTTTGGTATTTAATTAATAAAAGATTGACGGTCGCCAAAAGAGGTACCGGTAATTGTAAGAGTGAGAGAACTCTATTTCTTATTGCTAATCTGGCAACCTCTGCATCATATGAGTCTGAAGGGGTTAAGTGGGCTAAGAGTTAATCAACATGGCTAAATTGCAGATAATGTTTCAACATCACTTTTTCTTTGATATAATTCATGCCCTCTGCACCTATATGGGTTATTATTGACGAGGTAAGTGAAGGAAATAAGTCTGTATTGAGGATATACCGTAAAGTGGGGTAACTTCGGACTTGGGTCATAACTTCGGACATCGGCGATAATAAGTAATTAGACATTGTCATTATATAATGGAAACTCTTTTAATGTTTTTTTTGTGGGGTCCGTTTAGAGAAATGGCAAAGGAAGAGCATGTAAAAGTCCTAGGGAACTGACATGAGTATATGTACATGAAAAAAATATTATATATGTGACGAAAATATGTACATTTTTCGCTACCCTGCCAAACTTCTATCACCCTGAAGAAATTTGTTTGTATGAATGATGTTGTGACTGATGTAATTTTGTAGTAACATTACCAGAGACAACATCCACCAAAGGAAACTTGTTACACTTGTATAACGCTCTAGCTAGAACAGTATCATTTAACCGATTGAGTTTAAAAAAAAAAACATGGTAACTTCGGACATGGAACAAAACAATCGTTTGTTATTATTTGCCCTATAAAAATCATTCATAATACTTGTACATCATTAACATGGTGGTAAAAGATCAAATCATCATTCTCTGAGTCCAAAAACCCATAAAAATATGATACTATGCTAACCGATTTATGTATTTCGGATAATTCTGGATATATAATATAAATATATATAAATTAGGAGAGGCATATATCTTGTCCAAATTTTTTTTTATCTGCCGAAAGAAACACCAACAAATACGTTATACTGTACCTATAAAAATGCTCAAATTCATAAAAGTGTATATGCATTGATATATTATACAATATACATACCTATATATTTTCACTAGGCCTAGTTAATTTTCGAGTTATTGATTTGACAGCATTGGTTATTTTTCCGGCTCCATATTTTCTAGGAGTGAGCTCGATGCCTAACGAGAACAGATCCAAACAGAATATATGTTAAACATCGTATATATCCCCCTCCTATACTGATTATACAGGCCTAAAAGTATTGACTGTGCATTTTCCACTATAACATCGGACAGGAATAAGCAGCAATAATAAAATATTCATATAAAATAGTAGGAGCCGAAAAATGAATGAAATAAGGCCACGAACGTAGGTCCGAAGTTCTCCTCCGTTCGTCCGAAGTTATCTCAGCCTTCTTGGCAATCATTTTCCATAAGAAATACCGTATGTCCGAAGTTATCCATACATGTCCGAAGTTATCAACTTTTCAAGCAAACTTCGGACATCATTTAGGATAAGGATAGCTCTCTTCTTATGGGGGATAATTTTAGGAGGCTTCCTGGATTACGGCGCACTACCACCATACATCACTTGACCTAGTTAAATCTCTATAATGTGTTTACACTCAGGAGAAATTGTTAAAAAACATCGAATAAATGTCCGAAGTTACCGCATTTTACGGTACATTAAAGATTCCGTGGTAAACGTAGCCTAGGCTTGGACCCAAATAACGACGGTTTAAAACCCTTACCCTTGGTGTACTGGAGAATAATGGTCTGCAGCCAAATTAACACAATGCCGCTGGAAGCTCCGTTCGTAATCCCGTTAAATAGAAGATGTAGGTGTTTGCATAAAGCAAAAACACTTCACTATTCATTGAACAACAGTTCCACCATTTCAAATATGGCCGACTGGCCCGACTCCGAGAGATTATAAACACCAAGGATAATAAATGAATCAATGTGACGTCGTAGAGGGATTGAGAAACAAAAGAGGCTCATTATATGGACTGACGTGTATTTCTACACCCGTTAAAATGTCGCGAGAATTTGTGACGTCACCGTCTAGACAGTGACGTACTCCCACAACCACCATTCATATGCCATCATCGCTCGTGACATCACACCCAGTTTATTGACCAATAGAATATCAGTATACAACTCGACTCACCTCCACTCGTCGTCCACCAGCTGAGCTGGGAAATTGTAAGTGAGTCCACAGATGCCCTCTAATTATTCATTTACCAAGTATATTTTCCATTTATACTATACTACAAAGCAACATACATAATACATATATATATGTACAAACAACAAATATGCTATAACACTGCCCAGTTCTTGAGATATAATCCATACCGTTATGCAGGAATATACCCTGAAAATATTCAATCAAGTCTCCGTTACCTCCATGAAGTCAGGTTATAGTAATGACAAGACATACCAATTTTATATGTTAGTTAGCGGGTGTGTGGACTGTGGGGATAGTTTGTTACGACTGAGGTTTAAATATATCAGGGCTCTTATTCATTGGACTAGTAATGGCATAAATGCTACAACGGAAAGCGCTAGATCCAACCTCTGATGTATATTCCCAGTGAACAAAGAACACAAATACTCTCCAGAGTTCTATATGCAATAATAGGTTATCAAACTCTCAATAAATGTGCGTCTACTCTAGGCTTAATGTTATGTGAAAACAGCCTATTACAACCTATAACCGAAGGTGCTTGGTTATGGTATGCAAAGTAAGGTGGTAAGAGAAGTTACAGCTTACGTTACATTAATCAATAAATGTCAGGCACTCCTGCATGAAAGAAAGTGCACTAAAGTCCTTCAACACCAACAAGGAATCTTCTTTAAATGTTAGATGCTATCAAGATGCTCGAATCGGAAATGGAACCCAAAAAGGCTGGCAGCGGAACAATGCTCGAGCAGGCTATGCTCACAAAAAGGCAGGATATATAATGCAGTCGGGACCAAGAATATCCTAAACGCTACAACAATAATAATAATCGCCACGACAATGCAGTATTCCTATCAACAAAAAGAGCCTAAGTCGTTTGTGTCTCAATACATCAAACTAGGCTGTGAAATGCTTGTGTAATCATAAACGGGTATGCATAATAAGAGTAATTGGTTTAATATACTTAATGTCTACTATGACTGATAAAGTCTAGCTAGAGTCAATGATACGAGAGACTGGTGCGCATGGCATGCCGCATAGCCTAGTGCAAATCTCAAGTCTGTGCGTCAAATATTACGTTATAGTAAAGGGTAGCTCTCTTGAGAAACCTTAATACCGAAGTATTAAGCGTTCTCCTGGCGTACCTCAAAGACAAACAACCGAGCTTAGAACAGTGCAGAATGGTATAGGCAAAAAGCCCTCATTCGTGCATGCTCTACTCTCAATGGCACACAGACTAGAATTTACCCCATCAACTCCAGTTCCCAGGTATGTCGTGCAGCTTTTAACTAAAGCCAGCACCCATCGGAAACAATACCTTATAGTATCAGACTCCTAGTCTAGCATTATATAATCTAGCAAAACACTAATAATTATAGGAAGCGGTACTGAACAATATGAATGCCAACCAATGCTTCGTGATCAACTTATCTTAACAACTAACATACATGGGTTATATAAGACAATATATACTGGCCAATATACAATACAACTGGCCAGCATGAAGCTGATTATGAGTTAACCAGAGGGAGTATAATATTAATAAAAGGTGGTGAAAGATATGGAAAATGAGAGAGATAGGCAGAGGAAAAGGTTCTCAGGTGCGGAGAGGGGGACAGATATCAAAGGGATAAGAGGGATGCGTTCTAGAAACCAGATCTGAGGGAGAGAGTGGCAAGAGAGCAGTATATATACTAGCACCAGCTCGAACCGCGTAGGAAAAGCAGTAACAAGTCCTCCAGCCAATCCCCAGGAGGCGAGCCAGCCGTGACGTCATCGAGCATGGCAAAAAAACACTGCGCGCCTCCCCACACTCTGTTCTACTCTCTCTCTCTCTCTCTCTCTCTCAAATCCTATCATTACTACTTAATGATAAAACATATACTTTGCAATTAAATATATAAAGCCTTGACATGGGCGAAAACAAAGAGCCTTTCTGGACTGCCCATGACACAAGCTTTCATATGAAATAAAGCACACAATAATACATCAACTGTAGCCACATCCACTGCCCTGGCGATCCTAGCGAGTCACCGTAGGACAAGCCATGCGGTTCTAACGGAGTGGTTGACGTCACAAGTGGCAGCTCCACTTTGGACACTAAGACTAAGTAAAGTTAGGTTAGGGTAAGGTAATGAAAATTATCTACTCATAACATGATAAACAATTGAACAATAAACTACTGTACTAAATTCCTTGAAGAAATAAAAACAAACAATTGTACATAAGGCTGTGGAAAGATTCTTTAGTGATACCCAAGTCATGGCCGGGATTCCGGGAAATCTATAAATGCACTGTAGGCGGTAGGCCTAGCTGCTGGCTGTACACTTATTAAATTGTACCAGTAATCTGGCTAAAAAGTTACCGGTATACAAAATGAGAACATAGAGGCAGGGTGCAGATCCCACTTTGGACACTAAGTTTGGACTTTGGTTAGGGTAAGTTATTGCAAATCTTCCACTCATAATATAAACTACAATAAAATAAGATACCAGTAATACCTACCGGTACTGTAGCCTATTCTGCCTATAGCCTATACCTTGAAAACAAAAACAAAGGGTAAGACTGCGAAAGTATTCTTCAGTGACAGGTCTACCCAAATCATGGCCGAAAACTCTATAAATGCACTGTAGGGTGGCAGGCTTAAGGTGACCGACCGGTTAATTTAGGCTTAAAAAACTCGAAACCCTGAAAACACCAATAGCTGTTTACTCAACAAGAGTCAACATCCCTTCATAAGCCAGTGAAATGTTATTAGTGAAAACCCATTGGAAATAGTATTTTTTTATGTTTTCCAAACTTTTCCTGTAATTCTAAAAACGTTATATAGCGAACTTTGAAATTAACATGCTCAGTAACTACTGGTCGTACGAGGAGCATACCTATATAAATCAAAAGAGCGTAAGCTACTCTACAACCTCCCATACGCTTTATCTTCTACTTTGCCATGTTCCCGCATAAAATATTGTAAATCTAAAAAACAAAAGTAAAAATGTTCACCTAATGACTTTAGACTTTCACCTGTTTTTCTCAGAACCTATATTGCCGCACTATCGGATGTTATTTTACAGTTATTATTGGACCTATAGGAATGGTGTATATACCATTGGAAAGGCAATTAAAAACACTAAAAGGCCTATAAACCCAATTTACTCTAATAATATTTTTTTTTTTACAATATGTCGTCAAAGTTGTAATTTTCTATAAATATATTCGCCTGAATCCGTCATCACCTAAATCGAACAAATACACAAAATATATAAAATGTGTTTATAGAAACTATAGATACACCTTTTGTGAGTTGTTTGATCACATAAAACATGTGCTATGGGGATTTCTGTAGGAGTTTATCATTTTCTGCAGTACTATGATTTTCAATTTTTGTTTACCTAAATTGCAAGAAAAAAACAAAAATAATATAAAATAAAACAAATTTTGATCTAGTTTTATGGTCATATACACCTGTGCTAAATTTCATTTAAATTGATAGTAAGACCTGGACATTTTTTAATTAACCGGTCGGTCCCCTTAACCTAGGCTAGGCCTATACAGTACAGTACTGTACTGGTACAGTGTACACTCTTTATTAAATTGTGCCGGTACTTTGGCAGAAAATGTTATAAGAACATAGGCTAGCAGCAGACCTCACTTTGGACACTAAGTTAGGTTAGGTTACGACTGTCTGTTACGTACCGTTCGTAAGATCCTGTGTAGCGGCCCGCGGGAACTGTTTTTCAGATGCCTATTTACTAAGAAACATTGATCAATATCTTTAACCTAGCCTATACTAACCAAAACCTAACCTAACCTTAAATAACTAGTATTGCCTATTAGTGGAATATTTATGAATGTAAAATGTTATTTTTTTTTGTAACATTACCAAATTATTGAGATATAGGCTAGCCTATGTACAGGTTCACCTCCTACACAGGATTATATCCGTACCGTTTCATAGGCTTCAGCTTACATACCGGTACCGTACATACAAAATAATGGTAAGGATGTAGTATTCGAGCGTAGGCTACCACCTGCCAGGCCGTGCCTTGTTTACCCTACTTGCATGTTCGCATCTATTTTGACTGTCGTGGGATACACTAATAGGTTGACCGTTGAGGAACTAGGCAGTAGGCTAGATGAGAATTTCAACAAGCCCTGAGGAGGGGCAAGGCAGTGGTGAGGGCTCCTCAATAAATCCTATAGGCGGCCCCTATTATCCCCTATAATCCCACGGCATGACGGCAAACTGTTATTGTCATAGGCTAGGCCTAGGCTATAGGCTATAGCCTAGCTAACCTTATTTTTTACTGTCTTTAACCTCAAATCTTCCTTGATCTTTATTAGCCTATCAATACATTATACATAGCCCCACTAGTGGGGGCAGTCCTAAGATTGTTGGATAATGGGTTATCCTAAGCCTAATACACCTAGCCTCAGCCTAGGCTACTCATTTCTGCTTCAAATCATCATTATCATCGTAGGCCTATGCTAATACATGTAGGCCTAGGCCTATACAACACTAGGCCTAGGATTATCTGAAAAAATAATATGCTTGGCTACTTACAAAATCACTGTTTGGTGCTTGCTAAAAAGTCAGGTTTATCCAAAGCATCACCTTGAACTTATACCTTATATATAATGAGTTCCCCAAGATTAATATGCACAATTTTAGAATGTGTAGGGCACTCACAATTCACATGAAGTCAATGTTATATTCCAGCCCCTTAATTCACTCTATTTTCCACAAATATATCGGTAAATAACAGCTAAAACATTTCCAAGTGTTCCACAGTTGATTGGTGGCAAGCTAATTTGACGTCATCATTGGATCATTCTCGGAAACACCACAACGTAGAACATAGCTAATATCATTTCGTTGTTTTCCATTAATCCAACCACATATATACCCCTGAAAAACCAATAATTCATCATAAAATCATACTAATTTATAGCTTACCTTATGCCTCAAGGTCTTGCACTCTTTGCCAAACACATAAAATTGATATTCATTCACTATTTTTGAGAAATTAGAGACCCCTTAAAATTAATCCATACGACAAAATATCGTGTATTTTGGCGGGGTGTTAACTGGGATCATTTTTCGTCAGAAAACTAACATTCAAACTTAAATTAATATTTTACATTATTCATTTCAGTCAATATATTAAACACATGGAGTAGTTTAGTTAATATATACATAGTTTTAGATAAATACCTATTATTAAACTTTAATCTACATATTATTGAGCATTCGAGTGCCAATAAAATTGCGGTAGTTGTGTTCGTCTTGACTCAGCCTTCGGCGCAATATAACATCGGAGTGTAGGGGTACATTGGTTGTTTGTTTGTTTTTGGCACAGTCTCCCATCCAGGAGTTCGTTCTATGAACGATGGCTGTTTCCTTATTGTTATTTATATTTGTTATATTGGTGCTAAAGTCACACTCACCACTGGCCTGGTAATCCAAAAAGGTCCCGGGTCCAAATCCCGATGTATCAATGGGAAGATATTATTGGGATGGAATTTGTGCTGTACCTAGTAATCAGTGCATTACCACAAGCCCACCGAAACGTCAATAAAATACCCTCATTGTTCCCTGATTAAATAGCACTGTATGTGCTGATGACACAAAATTAAGCAAGATAGTAAACACACAAGAGGACACGGGCCGACTGCAGGAAGACATGAATGTAGTGTTCCAGTGGACCAGGGAAAACTACATGCAATTCAATGAGGAAAAATTCCAATTAATACGGTACAGAGATAATAATGGTGTTAAAGAAATTACAAATTACTTAACAGAATCTAACCACATAATAGAACGGAAAGACAGTGTGAAAGACCTTGGGGTATTAATGTCTGAAAATATGGGTTTCAAAGTACATAACCAGGTCAAAGTGGCGGCTGCGAAACGTCTAACGGGTTGGATTCTGCGTACTTTTAAAACACGCGGTGAATTGCCTATGATAACGCTCTTCAAATCTCTAGTGCTACCGCGGCTTGAATACTGTAGCGTATTAACATCCCCATACAAAGCAGGTGAAATAAATGACGTAGAGAGTGTACAAAGAAATTTCACTTCGCATATAAGTTCGATAAAACATCTACACTATTGGGAGCGTTTAAGAGCACTGATCTGTACTCACTGGAACGTAGAAGAGAACGTTACCTAATAATATACACGTGGAAAATCGCAGAGGGTTTAGTACCAAACCTACATACTCCGATAGTCATGAAATTCAGTGATAGGAGAGGCTGGAAATGCGAAATCCCCCGGATGAATAACAGGGGTGCTATGGGCTCTCTGCGAGAGGGCTGGTTATCACACAGAGGCCCACGTCTCTTCAACAAACTCCCACGGTGAGTAAGAGACATGAGGGACATCTCGTTAGACAACTTCAAGAGAGCCCTAGATGTCGAACTGCAAAAAGTGCCAGACGAGCCCATCCTCGCAAGGGGGCGAGCTGTCACTTCAAACAGTCTACTGCACCAAATCACCACCCATAACGAGGGGCGTCGCGCTCCTTGGTGCCGCTAGAAGAGTGGCGAACACATCAAAAGGTATCAAAAGGTAAAGGTAAGGAATATTCCCATATTCAAAATATGCTATAGGTGGCGTTGTGTGTGTGTAAGTGTGAGAGTCCGAGTGTAGGGTGTGAGACAGTGAAGCACGGGAACGAGGTGGCTTCAGAGATGGGGTCGTTTCGGGCCATGAGTGAGCACCGTGCCTCATGTGAAGGCAAGATGGCAGGTGCTCGTTGTACTCTACGTGCTTCACATGTCTCACTTCCTAGACTGGAACAAGACCTCACGGGCTTCACTGTTCATTGTAAAGCGGTGAATGTTAACCCTCTGTTCCCGGAAGGGCTCTTGAACGCCCATAAAAAAGCATACACGAGCTGCCCGGAAGGGCTCTTAAACACCCATGAGGTCAAAGCCTGTGAGCTTCGTGTGCGAGGAGTCGGTCCGACGCATGTAAACAACAGCCGGCTGGACCGTCACCCCGCATCTCCGGCCACAAGAAGGAGAGCGTCGCTTGTTCGTGTGTGCCTGTATGTTGTTGTTAAGTATCGAAAAGTATTGTAAAGTGGCTGATTTGGCCATAAAGTTATCTCCAATGAAATCATCATCACAACTCAACCAGTTGACTTAGAGAGCTCTACTTAATGCCATTCTACAGGTAAATAACACAGCTACGCTTGGGGATGCGCGGGAATGCGGGAAGCAGTCAGATTAACAAATATACGGTAGCCTAGCCTAGACGTTTTTCGGCCAAAACACCCGGGTTTCGGGGAATATATATATAATACATAGCCGGGGCTGGAGGGTTAAGGCTCTCAGCCTATGCCCGAGAGGAAGTAAGTTGGAATATAGAAAAAAAAAAAAAAAAAAATTGGACTTCAATGCAGGTGATATATAATAGTTCTAAGATCATAGCCAATGTAGAGTACAGTGTAGAGCAAAGCAACTATCGTTTGATGAGTTTAATGTAGAAATAGAATGGCAGGTTTAGCGGGGCTCCCGGGACACTCACAGGCTCACAGCCAATTTCAGTATCAATATTTTTTCAGATGTTAGGTTCGGGATCACGAAGAAAATGGGCGAATTTTGGCACACTGCTAGGGTAAGATCCTGTGTAGTGGGTGTAACTGTGGTAACATTCAAGGAGACTACATCAGGACTCTTCTTCTTCTTACCTCTGACCAGGTATAGGCTATCCTAGTGTTTACTAGCCTATACCCCTTTGAAAGGACATTAGCCTAACCTAACAACCTTACCTAACCTATCCTAGTACAGTAAAAGTCCGATAATCCGACGACCGATAATTGGAATCTCCCAATAGTCCGAATTTTTGAAAATTAGGCCAAATCCGAATTCACCCGATAGTCCGAATTTCAAAAAGTCCCAAAGTCCCCGTTTTGAGGCATTAGGCTACCCCAAAAAAACACCCAGGTAACACATAATGGTACACTCACATATCATATGTTCATGAAATCACTTTAAATGTTTACCATTATGTTTCATATTGGATGTATAACATTATATTTTGCATATGCATAGCCTATATTGTGTTCAGGTTTTCGTCAGGCCATTAATACACAGGTTCATAGGGGTAAATTCCAATACTCCGAAAAATCCGGTAATCGGAACGAGGCACGGTCCCCTGCTATTCGGATTACAGGACTTTTACTGTATTATGGGTGGGGGCTGCCGCCCCCACACCCCCGCTATTTGACATCTTTGACAGATTTTTGGTGTATATTTCTTTGAAATCGGGTTTTTTCAAGTTATCGATAATGAAAATCCTCCAAGCAGACTATAATGAGAGAAATATGGCGATTCTATTGGTCGCTATTTTCCCTAATAAATTGTTTCTAATAAGGCGGATGTAGTGTCCTTGACTATTATTGTAACTGTTTTTCAGATGCCTATTAAGGCCTACTAAGAATCATTGAACAATATATTTAACCTAACCTAACCAAAACCTAACCTAACCCAACTTAGTATATTAGCCTAGTGGACTATTAGCCTATTCTATTAACACCTTACGAGCGGCCTATGCGGTTTATTTATGTGTACCGCCCAGCGGGGTGTTTTTAGCCAAAATAGGGCTGTTTACGTGATCATTTTCATGCCTAAATAAGACCCAGAACGTAAAACAAGTATCTATCCCTGAAAGGGCATAAACAGAGCTTTCGAATGACACCATAACGATCCTTGTATGATGGATAGTTTTCTTGCAATAACCGTGCAACGCGAATGCAAAAAGCAGGTAATTCGGTACTTTCGGTACATAATTGAGTATGTAGTGAGTGAGAGAGGGAGGAGGGAGCTGAGATTTGTGTCAGTAGGTTCGCCGCGGTGGTCTGGAGCAGTCATACGCTCGCTAGTCTCCTGCCACCACTTGTCTCTCTCTCTCAGCCACATTACGTGCTGAAATTGCCACTCGAGTTATGTCGAGCGCCGCCACATAGTCCAGCTTTATTAAATACGACTTAAGTGGTGAGCCGCTAATAAAGGGTTAATGAATGTAAAATGTAAAAAAATATGGCAAAAATGTAGTTACCGGGTGTACCGCCCACCTTGTTTACACTATGCGGATGCCTTTGGATATAAAAATACATTAGCCTAACCAAACAACCTAACCTAACCTAACCTAGTATTCATGCAGTAATGACAGGGGGCAAATAGCAGAAAATATAGCGTCGAAATAGACGGGAACGTAAGTGCGAGCGCACAACATGACAACCGTACACCCGGAAACTACATCCTTCCCAAAAATATTATAACATTACCAAATTATTGAGATATAGGCCTAAGTACAGGTCCACCCGCTACACAGGATTATCTATCTAGTCTTTCTATATGCTCAGGCCCAATCCCCACTTTTCCTAGGCTATTTTTTATTTTTATTTTCCTCTAGGCCCTATTTTATTATTATTTTTTTTTTTTTGTATTTGCTTGGTGGTGGCCGACTCAAGACAGAGCAAGAACAGGAAAACACAAAACAAAACAACGAACAAACACAGACAAAACACAAAATTCACACACATCTAGGTCACCCAGGAGAATACCCAGAGACCAGGGTCACCAAGGTCGCTCCAGCACTCCCCCGGCCCCCGACCACCCGGAGAGGCTCCGATCTCGGCAGGCAGACATGCAGCGGAGCCAAAGCCACAAGCCTGCCCACCACACTTCCAGGCGCAGCCTTCATATTAATCGTCTCCCCGGGCCAGGCGCCTGATGGACTATTATCTAGTCTAACTTGTTACTTGCGCCCGACCCCTTCCCCCAAATGACCACGTGTTCACTCAACTATTCACAAGCATTCTCCATTCATTCCTGTTTATTACCGGTACCACTTCCTTTGCCTGATCTATAGTCATTCCGCTATCATCCAAACCTTGTCTTACACAGTCTCTCCATCTCAATGGGGGTCTTCCACTCTTCCTGCCCTTCTATCTCCCCTTGTATCTGACTCATATATTCTCTTTGTAAGCCTTTCATCTCCCATTCGTTCAACATGACCATACCAGCTCAGCACCCTTCTGTCCACTCTGGCTGACAAATGTTCCTGCTGCCCCACTCTCCTACATATCTTTTCATTCCTCAATCCGTCTCTACGGGTAACTCCACATATACTCCTCAAGCAGGATTATACCAATTAAATGTATGTCCCAAAGCTTCAAACATTCAAACTAACGCGTTGTGACATTAAAGTTGAATTGTTTATCATTCAACGATAATATACAGTTTAGGAAGGCATTGTGGAACTTTCGTAATTAATATAAATCATTCTAAAAAAAAAAAAAATTAGAATGCGACATGAACCCCAAGGGGTTGAAAAGTACAATTAGACGATGGCCGGTATTGTTGGACGATTCGACGGTTCTGACAGAGACATTTCGATGATCGTGAGCTTAGACGAACTGGCGCACCGTTGAATCGTCCTGTTACCGTGTTACCCAACCTCACTTTTTTAGTTTTTCTTTTTAGGCCTAGGCTAGGCTATATTTTTGTTCTTAATTTTTCCCTTGATAGGCTAGGCCTAGGCCTAGCAAGGATCATTACATTTGAGTGTTGCCATTGGATACAGGATGGGTTGAGGGCCCCCCTCCCCCCGACTTATTGAAATCAGCATCTATGTTGCCAGTAGGGGCTTAATTAGGTTTGGGGTACTGGTATAGGCTACTAATGGGGGGTCGAGATGTTTCGCAGCAAGTGACGTTTCGCTGCAGGTACGGTCAGAAACTCAGAATCGGTTAGGCTATGCCTGTTCACAGCAAATGAATGAGACGGTTCGCAGCAGGTTCGTTTAACTGCAATATAAACCCCATATTTTGTCACTCTTCTTACAGGAGTGTTCCCGACCAGTACTGCTGACTTTAAAATATGCACCAGTACCAGTAAGCAGGCTTTTTAGTTCACCATCCAAAATATGATTATGCATTCAGTGCTTCCACATCTTCTATTCTGAATTCCTTAAATTTCTAAATATCCTTAATTTTAACTTTCTTAATAAATATATTTATATATTTTATTCCAATTCAAAGGATACTTAGCGATATTTTTATAGTGTAATTATGCAGGTCATTACCGTACTATCTATGATACATTTTAGCGCATTCCTAATGTTAGTCTAGCGATAGGATATATTTGTCTCAATTAACATAATTTTCCTATCTATCTCCACAGATTTCCTAATTGGTGTACTGGGTTTAGTGGTCATTGAATATCATATAATGACATTTCTGGCTAGCTGACCTTAACTCGTCCAGTATATTGTTGTCTGGCAACTATTAGACTATTTTATTAAGTTTAAGAGACTTATCAATTATAAAACAATATCTCGGTCTGTCGTGGTGCTGGAAAGTTTTTAAAATTAATTTAAATTAATTTAGTCTCAGGTTCGAGTCCCGAGACTTCCTCATTTAATGTTTTTTTTTTTTTGTTTTTATATATTCAAACTTACTTCCTCTCGGGCATAGGCTGAGAGCCTTAACATTCACCGCTTTACAATGAACAGTGAAGCCCGTGAGGTCTTGTTCCAGTCTAGGGAGTGAGACATGTGAAGCACGTAGAGTACAACGAGCACCTGCCATCTTGCCTTCACATGAGGCACGGTGCTCACTCATGGCCCGAAACGACCCCATCTCTGAAGCCACCTCGTTCCCGTGCTTCACTGTCTCACCCCCTACACTCGGACTCTCACACTTACACACACACACAACGCCACCTGTTGAGCAGATAACTCACCAGGCATTGCACCCCTATAGCATATTTTGAATATGGGAATATTCATACAGTGCTATTTAATCAGGGAACAATGAGGGTATTTTATTGACGTTTCGGTGGGCTTGTGGTAATGCACTGATACTAGGTACAGCACAAATTCCATCCCAATAATATCTTCCCATTGATACATCGGGATTTGAACCCGGGACCTTTGGATTACCAGGCCAGTGGCAAGACCACTCCACCACACCTCCCCTAATGCTATCATGTAATACCTGTTTTAACCTTTTTAAATTAAGACAAGATGATGCATATTATTTCTACTTTCTGGCTGATATTAGACTGTTTTATTCATATTATGAAATATATATATAATTAATTGAGATAATGTTTATCTTTTGAAATACATCAGATGGGATTCGAATTGTAAGAGATCCTTCCTTAGCTGTATAACATCGCCCAGTGATGTTTTAATTGCATAACATTTATTTTTTTATTATTTTATATAATAAAATACCGGTACTGTATATTAACCCTTAACTGGCGGCACCCGGCTATTGTCGAGTTAAATAAATGTGGCCTATGTGGCGGGTCACGGCTATTGTCGAGTGCAATTTTGAGCACATAATGTGCTCTGAGAGAGAGCGGAGCGGTGGGAGGAGCGTAGATTACCTCCTGACCGCTCGCCACGGCCGCCGTGGAGTTACTGAGCTGTACTCCACCCTCTCTCACTCGTTTCACATGTAATAATGTAAGAAAATTACGGTATTTTACCGATTTTTCCCTTCGGTTGCACGATCGTTGCAAGACAACCAGTGATCGTAGAAGGATGGTTCGGGTGTCATTGGAAAGCTCAATTTATGCCCTTTCAGGGATACATACTTGTATTACGCTCTGGGTCTTGTTTATGCATGAAAAAGAGCACGGAAACAACCCCATTTATTGTAAAAACCCCCGCTGGGCGGCACGGTCAAATATACCGCCTAGCCCGCTCGTAAGGTGTTAACCTCTCTCGGCTGCGCATGGGGGGTATGAGACACCACACTCCTGTGCTGACATATTTGAGCTGTTCCCATCACTAACATCGTTATTTTACCATGATTTACAATGGTGAATAACTGAACATCTTATATGAGTCGGATATGACAACGAGGAGATGCTTAAAATGGCGAAAATAGGAAAATATCGAGACGATTTTGTTGGCCTTACAGCGACCTGTTGATAAGGTTTCGAATTACGTATTATTATGTGTCATATTTACAAAATATGCATATATATGCAAAGCTGAAGGCTTTCTGAATCATATGTAGGAGTTTAGGAAAGATATTAATTAAATTACCAACGTTATAAGGTTGGTACCGGGATGCGGAACGAAAGCACTCATTTCTATCCACCGCTAAATTCGCCGTTTCGCTCCAACTTCACGAAGGTTCACCATGTTATTACATGGCTGCCGTAAACTGATTTTAGTGTTTTAAGTGACTTATGAATAGTTTAGAGTGTGCTCTTTATGAATATACCAATGAAAGTTGTATACAGAAAGTTTTTATATTCGTAATGTGCAAATGAAAATCGGTACTTTCTTTGACCGATGGTTCTTTTATCGGTGTTTTACACTATACTCCTAGATCCTCAACAGTTGGCTGCATACAACCCAAACTATCTGTTATATACTCCTAGATCCTCAACAGTTGACTGCATACAACCCAAACTATCTGTTATATACTCCTATATCCTCAACAGTTGGCTGCATACAACCCAAACTATCTGTTATATACTCGTGGATCCTCAACAGTTGGCTACATACAACCCAAACTATCTGTTATATACTCCTAGATCCTCAACAGTTGGCTACATACAACCCAAACTATCTGTTATATACTCCTAGATCCTCAACAGTTGGCTACATACAACCCAAACTATCTGTTATATACTCCTAGATCCTCAACAGTTGGCTACATACAACCCCAAACTATCTGTTATATACTCCTAAATCCTCAACAGTTGGCTACATACAACCCAAACTATCTGTTATATACTCCTAGATCCTCAACAGTTGGCTACATACAACCCAAAACTATCTGTTATATACTCCTAGATCCTCAACAGTTGGCTACATACAACCCAAACTATCTGTTATATACTCCTAGATCCTCAACAGTTGGCTACATACAACCCAAAACTATCTGTTATATACTCCTAGATCCTCAACAGTTGGCTACATACAACCCAAACTATCTGTTATATACTCCTAGATCCTCAACAGTTGGCTACATACAACCCAAACTATCTGTTATATACTCCTAGATCCTCAACAGTTGGCTACATACAACCCAAACTATTAAATCTAGACTAAGAGTTGGCGCACATTATCTGGCTATTTTTGTCTAAACGGGCAGACAAGCAGTATTTTCGGTGTGTTCCATGGTTGCTTTAATGAATAAAAACTTAAGCTATGGTAGGAGTTCTAGCGGACTATCCCTTATTCTTCAACAATACAACAATAAATCCTTTATCTTCTCTCAATATTCTTGGTGTCTCTTTTTCTTCTGCTCTCATTTGGAAGGACCATATTACCAGTCTTGCTAAGGCAGCCTCCCAGAAGCTGGGTGTGCTCAACTGCCTTAGGGGGTTCTTTACCCCTAAACAGCTTCTTGCTCTGTACAGGGGCATAGTGCATCCTTGTATTGAGTATTGTTCACATGTGTGGGGAGGTTCCTCTCACACCGCTTTCCTAGACAAAGTTGAAAGGAAGGCCTTTCGTATCAATAACTCCCGTCCACTCACCAACTCTCTGCAATCTTTCTCTCTCCGCCGCAATGTTGCATCTCTCTCGCTATTCTATCGCTACTATAATAATCAGTGTTCCTCAGAGCTTTCCCAGTGTATAGCACCTCCTTTACGTAGGGCACGTGGTACCCGTCTTGCAACACAATCCCATCCCTATTCTGTGCAACTCTCCAACCCAAGAGTGAAACATTACTCTCAAACTTTCTTCTATTCAGCAGCTGAGCTCTGGAACTCTCTCCCAGAATCAGTCTTTCCCTCTTCCTATGAATTAAATTACTTCAAACTCTGTGTGTCCAGGCATTTTAGCTCGAACGTACCTTGAATTTGGCCATGTCACTCTTTCAACTATGGGGGAGGCACTTGCTATAGGCAGTTCTGCCTTTTGCCTCCCTCACTCATATAGAAAAAACAAAAAAACTAAAGATTGGCCATAAGTTTGCAGATCTTGGGGGGAAAAAATTAAAACTAGAAATGCCAGAACAGACTTGCAAGCGAAAAGACAATTAGGTTAGGCTAAATAATTTGTCTTTCGAAATAATGAGTTGATGATGCCATACACTTATAAATAACAAACCTATGGACAATTTTTTTTAGATTAGCAATGAAATTGGTATATCTAGGAAAAAATAATATACAGTACCGGTACCACGAATGCCACTGAATAGTGTGAGTGGGCAAACAATTTATAGTCAAAATTACCTTTAGGTTAGGGTAACCAACTGAAGTCATTTAGTTGTAGTCTCTACGTTTCCAACGTAGGGCTTATAAGTTCAGCCGCTGGGACAGCGGGCCGATTTATCGGTACTACATGTGCAGTCCAATATCTTCTAGAGTAGCACCTAAAATCTCTACTAGGTACGTCGTACACACTTCGAGACTACTTATTGAGAATAGAAAACGAAAAAGGTAGGGTAGAAAAAATTAAAATACAGTAATCACTCCCATATCCGACCTGTCATTATCCGAACCTCGCCAATAACCAAACAGGCCATGGGATATATATATATATATATATATATATATATATATATATATATATATATATATATATATAAATAAATAAATAAAGTAAAGTTGTTGTTCATGACTTTAAAAAAAAAAAAAAAAAGTGACCGAAATCGCCGATACATATCCTAATAATTTACTTATCATTACTTACTATATCTTATAAACAATAGTAGGTAGCCAACTTACCATAATACTAAATTATATTTCATAATAAACTTATATAAACCGATTAATCTTGGCCAAACCGATAGGCATGCGGTTTTGTTTATCACCTGTTTACTAAAGTGCCACCATTATCGATTTTCTTCGAGCCGACTCGAGCGGGAAGGTTACCAATTGAAGTTAAATCCGCTAGCATATATTGTTAGATGTAAGACATGATAAATATCACTAGAAATATGACTTTGCAAAATCCATATAATATCACTTCGAAATTGTTCTGAAATTTCAAAACAAAAGTTTAAATACAAACCGCTAGTGTAAGTCATTGATGCTAGATCGAAGTAAAGGTCTAGATCTAGCGGAAGTCGCTATATGTATTGGCAGTACAGTTAGATGCAAGACATGATAATTACCACTAGAAATATGACGGAAAAATCCATATAATATCACTTCAAAATTGTTCTGAAATTTCAAAACAAAAGTTTAAATACAAACCGCTAGTGTAAATCAATACTGCTAGATCTAGCAGAAGTCGCTATACGTATTGGCAGTACTGCACACTGCCGACGGCGACAAGATTGGATGGTTATTGTTTATATTCCAGTAGAGGGGTGACCAGAATATTTTTCTTGTCCAATAATAGCAATTTCATAGTCCCACAGGACTTATTTGGATATATTTATGACCCCTGGTATGAAGGTATGTTGCCAATATAATAATAGAGACAAATAAATAGTTAAAGGACAAATAACCTAATAATAATGACAAATAAATAATTAACTCTGTGTATCCGAATACTCCCTGTGACCGAACTGGCCATGGCCCATATACTGTAGTTCGATTATGGGAGTGATCACTGTAGCTTCCCTCTGGATGCATGCGCGAATTCAACATACCTGCCCTCAGACAGGTATTTCCATCAGCTTTCTGCACACCCTCGGTCTGACCTGCACAGATTTTTGTTGCTCTTGTGTTGATGTCTTTTTCCACCCCTTCGCTTCTTTAAGTGAGTTGTGAGCCTTCTCAGGGCTTTTGAAGTTTTAGAAGGATGATTCCGTGGTATAGACATGCTTTTTGGGCAAAATTCTGGGTGGTTGGAGGGTGTGTAGTGAACTGGAGACTATAATACTATTGTTTACTTGTTTGAAGGTGTGTTTTCGCCCGACAATTGTTTTGCGATTGTCGGGAGTCTAGGCCTACTTAATTTTTTCTATTTTGTGGTTTAATTTTCACTTTTTGCTTATGTAACGTCACTTTGTGGATTACAGGCAGTTTTTGCATTGTTAACCGGTTTAATGCTCATTTAGGGTAATTTTACACTGCCTTTAATGATTGTTTTTTCGGTAAATAAGGTGCGTTTTTGGCATTTCGCAGTATTCTTGAGATGGACTTGACTTATTGTTTGAGTTTGGGGCACATGCCTTTTTTCTCTTACAACTGCTACTTTATTGGGCCAGTCCCCATTATAGCACACTTCCCTCGTCTTTCACCGACGTGTGGAAAGCCTGTCCACCTATAGTATACCTCGTCTTGCTTTCGCTTTTGCCTACTCCTTGAAGTCGCTCTGATCCCACCGGTCGGCGACACGGGTGTCTGACAACAGTGTCATGCGTTGGCCTAGCTTAGTTTTTCGTTATTCAGGGGTTCTATTTTAACTGTTAACGTAATTATTTTTGGTGTTTTGGGCAGTGTTTTTTAGCTTTGTTGCATAGGTTATTTTCAATTAGGTTTTGGACACTGTCTTTAGTGTTTTTTCATCTTTTTTATAAACTTTATGTACCTATACTGGATCACTAGTCTAACTAGTGCCTGCTGCTTGTGGTGGTCCACTCCCCACTTCAAGCTTGATAAACTTTATGTTCATATGCTGGATCGCTAATATACCTAGTATAGTGCCTGCTACTTGTGGTGGTCCACTCCCCACTTCAAGCTTGATAAACTTTATGTTTACATGCTGGATCGCTAATATACCTAGTATAGTGCCTGCTACTTGTGGTGGTCCACTCCCCACTTCAAGCTTGATAAACTTTATGTTTACATGCTGGATCGCTAATATACCTAGTATAGTGCCTGCTACTTGTGGTGGTCCACTCCCCACTTCAAGCTTGATAAACTTTATGTTTACATGCTGGATCGCTAATATACCTAGTATAGTGCCTGCTACTTGTGGTGGTCCACTCCCCACTTCAAGCTTGATAAACTTTATGTTTACATGCTGGATCGCTAATATACCTAGTATAGTGCCTGCTACTTGTGGTGGTCCACTCCCCACTTCAAGCTTGATAAACTTTATGTTTACATGCTGGATCGCTAATATACCTAGTATAGTGCCTGCTACTTGTGGTGGTCCACTCCCCACTTCAAGCTTGATAAACTTTATGTTTACATGCTGGATCGCTAATATACCTAGTATAGTGCCTGCTACTTGTGGTGGTCCACTCCCCACTTCAAGCTTGATAAACTTTATGTTTACATGCTGGATCGCTAATATACCTAGTATAGTGCCTGCTACTTGTGGTGGTCCACTCCCCACTTCAAGCTTGATAAACTTTATGTTTACATGCTGGATCGCTAATATACCTAGTGCCTGCTGCTTGTGGTGGTCCACTCCCCACTTCAAGCACACCTACTAGTCTTACACCGGCTAGTTTAGGTTTATGGCTCTAGTTAGTTGTCTTACATGTTCCCTAGGTTCGCCCACTCAAAGCGAACTTTGGTTCGCCCAAAGTGGTGACTAGACGAATGTGGAATAAAGTGTGGTGACGGTACCACACTTTGTTCCACATTCTTCCAGGTCCGTCACCGTATCTGTTTAATCATTTGGTCCATATTATTGTCATAAAGTAGGTCAAAATAAGGGTTTGAGGGTCCAAGATGGCCGAGTTAGGTATGACCTAAGCCTATTTCCCATTGAAACCTATGTTAAATACTGCCCACGTATCCGCGAAACCACATATTCGCGGAAGGGGGCTGGTACGACATAGGCGCGAATACTGGGAGTGCACTGTATTAGCATTTTGGTTTTTTTCTATATTCCAACTTACTCCCTCTTGGGCATAGGCTGAGAACCTGGACATTTACAGCTGTACAATGAGCAGTTAAGCCGGGATAGAAGATACGAGAGTGAATTGAGGATGAGTTAGAAGCTGGGCGGTTTAGAGGTGACAATACGCGGAAGTTAGTCGGCGCCAAGGGAGGTTTGTGATTGGCTGAGAGACACGGGCTGCCAAGATAGCAAGTCTGTTGCAATTTTGTTGTGGCACATTTCTCCACAACACATTTCAAGGCAAAAATTTGGTCTACACATCCTCTTCCCTTCCTAAACCCGTTCTGCTCGTCACATATCCATTTCTCTGTTCTCACTCTCACTCTTTCGATCACTACCCTACTGGGATATGATAGAGACTTTTAAGATAGTGTCAGGAAAGAATGATGAGGATGAGTTCTGTGTGAGGGTACAAGAAAGAGAGGACACTCTAAGAAAATTTACAAAGAAAGAAATAGGCTTGAGAAGGCAAAGAACTCATTTTGTGATAGAGTGGTAAATGAGTGGAACGCACTGCCCCAGTATGTAGTCGATTCCGAATCAATAAGGGAGTTTGAGAGTAATCTTGATAAAGCATGGGGAAGACAAGATTTGAAGTTTGATTATAAAACAAAAATACAGAATAGTAAAAATGTTGCGTCTGCTACCGCCGCCGCCAACACCGTGAACGACCGCAGCAGTGCAAGTACTGGTACTGAGCTGGATACACAGGCCTAGTTTGCCTTTTTCCAGAGGATCTACTGTAAGAAACTGTAAGAAACTGTACATCTTCCCTACTCACTTAGAAGACATCTCCCTCGGTGTTTACCACACACTCCTCTTTCCCCTTTACCCTTATACAGGGGGACCATTATGCCTGTCTTCCAGTCATCAGGTGCACTTCCCTTCTCCCATACTAGTTTACACATTTTCCATATCCATTCGATCACTATCTCACCACCATACCTCAGCATTTCCCTACACACTCCATCTATTCCTGATGCTTTCCCCATCTTCACTCTTTGCAAGGCTTCACACACTTCTGACCTCCTGATCCCCATCTCCTCCTCACTACTTCTCTTCTTCTCCCTCCCATACTCCATCCAACTATGTTTGCTGGACGTTCAACAATTTGTTGAAGTGCTCCCTCCATCTGTCGACTCTCTCTTGCTTCTGGGCTAACACTCACCCATTCTTATCTTTCACACCCTTATTACTTCCCTTGCTACCCTCCCTAACTTTCTTGACCTCTTTCCAGAATAGTTCCTTACACTCCCTCCATTTTACACTTAAATTCCTTCCAAATTCCTCATCTACTCTTCTCTTACTTTCCTTCACAGCTTTCTTCACCACTCTCTATTTCTCCAAGTACCTTTACCTTTTCTGGGCTTCCCCGAGATATTATAGACTGCAGCACCGTTGATTCATTTAAACTTCGCCTAGACAAATATCTTGCATCAAACCCGCGACTGACTGCGTTTGTAAATGAATAACTTTATTTTATCCTCCCCTCAGTTACTAACCCATCTGTCCCCTACTAACTTCCTAATCCTGCCATGGACATTAGTCCCAGGGCAGTAGTTCCCTTTCCAATGTTCCCTTACCTACTCTAAACCACTGTTTGGACACTTGATCCTCAGTGTTTTGGAGGACAAGCACCCTAGAAGGGTCACTAGAACTGTTGTTGCTTGATTTCCTTTGTACTTCTGTCTCTCCAAATCTTAATTCCCTCTACTACCCATCCACTCTCTACTGTATATGCTTTCTTCTTATCTTCAACAGTTAGTTTTACTTCTTCAGTCCACCATGTTGTACCCTTCACTTCCCTCCCTCTTTTCCTAACTCCACATACAGTAGGGTCCCGCATAAAACGTGTTCGCATAAAACGAGTCGATTAAAACGACCGACCTAAAATATTAATATTTAATTTTTGATCAGAACAAATGTGATCACATAAAACGAGTCCGCCGCCAAAGTGGGGAAAATCCGAGGAGTTTTCATATAGAGCGCCAAAATATCGTACAAAACGTACGAAATATCGTTCGCTTTGTACAAAAAATTTCGCTTACAGTGAACATTGACGATATTGCGCCACCAAAATGCTGTGTTCACATAAAACGAAATTGCATAAAACGCCCTCGTTTATCGACCATAAACTCGTTTTATGTGAGACCCTACTGTACCTCCTCACATGCTGCACACATCTCTTCCTTAACCAGAGGGACGCGAAATTGCCCTAGGGGCTAGGGTAGTTATTTGTGTAATTCTAGCATTATATTTAGTAGCAGTCGCTACGTTATCCAACGTAGGGCTTATAAGTTCAGCCGCTGGGACAGCGGGCCGATTTATCGGTACTACATGTGCAGTCCAATATCTTCTAGAGTAGCACCTTAAATCTCTACTAGGTACGTTGTACACACTTCGAGACTACTTATTGAGAATAGAAAAGGAAAAAATGTAGGGTAAAAAAATTTGAAATAGTTGCCCACTCAATCTAGCTTCCCTCTGGACGCATGCGCGAACTCAACATACCTCCCCTCAGCCAGGTACAGCCATCAGTCTTTGCACACCCTCGGTCCAAACAACAGCGAATTGTTGCTCTTGGGTTTTAGTTTTTTCCACACCCTTCGCTTCTTTAAGTGAGTTGTGAGCCTTCTCAGGGCTTTTGAAGTTTTAGAAGGATGATTCCGTGATGTAGACAAGCTTTTATGGGCTAATTCGGGTAGTTTGGGAGGGTGTGCGGGGATCTGGAGACATATGTTATTGTTGTGATATTTTTATGGGGGCGCATTTTCGTTCGACAATTGCTTTGCGATTGTTGGGGGACTAGGCCTACCTAACTTTTTCTTTTTTGTGGTTAATTTAAACTTTTGTTCTTATGTAATGTCACTTTTGTGGATTACAGGCAGTTTTGCTTTATTCGCCAGGTTTAATGCTCATTTAAGGTCATTTTGCACTGCCTTTTCTGTTGTGTTTTCGGTGAATAGGGTGCGTTTTTGGCATTTCGAAGTATTCTTGAGTTGGACTTGACTTATTGTTTGAGTTTGGGGCACATGCCTTTATTCTCTTACAACTGCTGCTTTTCTGGGCCACTCCCCAATTTTGCACACATCCCTCATCTTTCACCGACGTATGGAATGCTTGTCCTCCTTTCGTTTATTTCGTCTTGCTTACACTTTTGCCTTTTACTTAGTGTCGCTCTGGTCCCACCGATCGACGACACGGGTGTCTGGCAACAGTGTCATTCGCTGGCCTAACCTAGAATTTTACGTTCAGGGGTTCTATTTTAACTGTTACCGTAATTCTTTTTGGTGTTTTTAATGCATAGGTTAATTTCAAGTAGGTTTTGGACACTGCTTTTAGTGTTTTTTCATCTTTTTGATAAACTTTATGTACCTGTCCTGGATCGCTAGTCTCCCTAGAGCCTGCTGCTTGTGGTGGTCCACTCCCCACTTCAAGCACACCTACTAGTCTTACACTGGCTAGTTTAGGTTTATGGCTCTAGTTAGACGGCTTACATGTTCCCTAGGTCCGCCCACTCCCTTAACTCCGGGGGTGGTTCGGTCCTAGGCTTACGTGTCCGTGATCCCTTGATATAGTGGTCCCTGCTCTACCGGCGGGCGGACCCGTCTGTACCCTTCCGCTCCACCCGCGGTTGTACCCTGTGACCCATAAATACACGTGACCCCGTTCTATACAGACTGTTGGTCGTGGTTATTTCCCACACGTGCCCCGCCTACCCACCCCTAGGTGTGGCTCTTGTGTTGCTCACACTAAATATTTTTTACAGCCTGCTCATCGGACCGCTCCCCCCGCGCTCCGCAGGTGTACGATTCTGCCTCCTGGGCGGTAGTGTCCGTCCCGGATCTTTGGCGATCCAGTGCGCGCTCAAGGCGGTCCAGTCCGCGCTTCAGGCGGGAACGTCCGACTACATTCTGCCACCACCTTCCAACCTTCTACTGGGTTGTCAGGTACTAGCTTAGGCGTTTTTTGGTAGTGGGGTGTTTATCCTTTCTAGGGAAAGGTGCCATGTTCACTAGGGCTCTAATTTGGGCTCCAACTCTGGTGCTCACGGTTTTGTGTGGGGGGTTCCTGCTCCTTCCTGTACCATGACCATATTTGCTATACTGCATAATACTTGTCATTTCTGCTATATTCGTCCTTCCTGTACCATGATCATATTTGCTATACTGCACAATAATTGTCGTGTCTGCTATATTTATTTGAGTTATATGCTATACTGCTCTCACCACTGTTTTCACTTCCACTAGTTATAACAGTCACCTTTTTTCCAACACTCCTGATGCCATCCAGCCGCTGCTTATAATAATATAATAATTATAATATTCATTATAATAATAATATTCGTTCTTAACCCTCTCACCACGGAAGGCCTCTTGAACGCCCATAAAAAAGCATATAACAGCTGCCCGGAAGGCCTCTTGAACGCCCAGTGGTTGAAAGCCTGTGAGCTACGTGTGCGAGGCGTCGGTCCGACGCATGTAAACAACAGCCGGCTGGACCGACGCCCCGCATCTCCGGCCACAAGAAGGAGAGCGTCGCTTGTTCGTGTGTGCCTGTATAAGTATCGAAAAGTGGTGTAAAGTGGCTGTTTTGGCCATAAAGTTATCTCCAATGAAATCATCATCACAGCTCAACCAGTTGACTTAGAGAGCTCTACTTAATGCCATTCTACAGGTAAATAACACAGCTACGCTTGGGGATGCGCGGGAATGCGGGAAGCAGTCTGATTAACGAATATACGGTAGCCTAGCCTAGACGTTTTTCGGCCAAAACACCCGGGTTTCGAGGAATATATATATAATACATAGCCGGGGCTGGAGGGTTAAAGCTAGCGCATGCTGAGCCAGCTAAAGATAGCCCAATATGGCCGATTAGGCGTATTTCCATTGGGGTCCTGTACTACTTCCCCATCCCCTTGCTCAGGGGGGGGGATGGTAACGACTCAGTGCTTGTAAAGAACCCTTTAATGCGCCGTGCATGAGCGCGATCCTGGTACCTTCTGGGTGGAAGTCCAAGACGCTAGTCGCTACACCAGCGAGCCGCCCCACCTGTCCTCGGGATGCCATGCAGGGACAGGGGATTGGTGGCTCCACGTGGCGTGTTATACGACTAACGTATACGGACCTCGCCTTTGTGGGGGTTGCCTCACTGACTTGCTGGATTTTGAGCACTGGCCTGGTTCTATGGGGGCGTCATGACTACGTGAAGTAGGAAGCGTTGCCGCTCCCGCTCTACTTCTCACCGGTACCATTCAGCGTACCCTGCGGTGAGGATCTGATCTCCCTGGAGGGCCGCAGAATCAACGACCTTCAGGGCCATGAAGAGTGTAGGAATAGGTTTTTACACCATACCCGAAAGATGATTTATGGAGCTCCGATCTTACTCTCAACCTTCTGAACAATTTTACCAACACACCTAAACTTCGTTAGATGCTGAAATAGCCTCACACAAATATCCCAGGGCCTGGGATTGAACCCGGGACCCTTAGGCTGTGAGGCGAGCACTTTACCAGTTAGACCAATAGAGATATCCCACTTGGCCTGGTCGGCTCAAGCTATTTCCGCATCCGGTTTCTGTTTAAGCTAACCTATTTTCATTGACTTTACAAGAGGTCTGCCCAAGTGGCTCCAGTGGAGCCTCCTCCTCGCTGTTCACTTGCCTATATAACTAAGGCAAGAGACACCATCAGAATGCCTAGTCCTATTAACCCGTAAATGGCAGCAAAGCTCAAGAGGTTTTACTGGGCGACGGTGGCAAAGCTCTTAAGAGGGAGGCCTAAAAAAGCCATTTAAACAGCCCCAGTATCACTAAAAAAAAAAAAAAAAAATCCCTATACAGTACCTCATATCACTTCTCCACATCCCCTCCTTCCTCCCTTTCCCCTCCCCCTCCCCCTCCCCCTTCAATTATCACCTATTTTCCCTGTTATTCCCTATTTCGTTGGTATATTTTTGTGCTAACATTAGCAAACTGTGTGGAGGATGTGCTTACGTGCCTAGAGGGTTTGTTACATAACCGAGTGTGTGTATGAGTAGGCTCAGTGTGGCTTGAGGCCTCGTGGAGGGAGGGGTTGCCTCAATTTTCTCCATAATTCATGAATGGGCTGGTCCATCTACATTCGCGATTTTGACCAGAAAAATTATATTTTCACTGGTTTGATTGTTGTTACAGGTTACTATCTTCATAGTGAAGGTAAAATAGGCTCATATGAATAAGTAATAACTATATTTATCGTAAAATGACGATTATAGGCCTGAATGGAGCCTATATGCTCGCCCATGGGGACCGGATTCAATACCCCCCCTCGCCGTTACCGGGTTAACGGAAACCATGACCCAAATCTGTAGCCACCACATACCAGAAAGACAAACAAGACGAAGAAGCAAACAAGAACGGGAAAGAAGGAAGCTGTACAGAAGAAGAAAATGACTAACACAAAGACGCACACAACAAAGTCTACATGAAAGACAAAAGATCCAATTAGATAGAGAAATTGTGGAAATTAAACAACGACTAAGAATATCCTATGAGCTACAACAAATAGAAGAGGAGAGCAAAGTTATTGCAAGCATAAAGGAAAACTCCAAGTACTTCTTTTCATACGCTAAACATAAAACTAAAACCACATCAAACATCGGCCCACTAAGTAAAGATGATGGGTCATTCACAGGGGACAAAAAGGAAATGAGTGAACTATTACGTCTACAGTATGAAAAAGCCTTCAGTAAGCCTGACGAAACAAAATCAATCAGAGACCAAAATGAATTTTTCATGAATAATCCCCCCACGGAAACCCCCCAGATTCTGGACATTAATTTCGGACCAAAAGATATAGCAGAAGCCATCGCCAACATGCCATCCCACTCGGCACCAGGCCCGGACTCGTGGAGTTCAATCCTAATAAATAAATGTAAGGAAAACCTCTCAAAACCCCTGGCTATAATGTGGAGGAGTCTAGACACTGGAGAAATACCGGATAGTTTGAAAAACGCAATAATTGCTCCTTTGCATAAAGGAGGGAGTAAAGCACTACCAAAAAACTATCGCCCAGTAGCTCTGACTTCCCACATTATTAACATTTTCGAGCGAGTCCTGCGAGGCAAAATCTCAACATTTATGGAAAAAAATTAACTACACAACACTGGTCAACATGGGTTCAGAGCAGGAAGATCATGTCTCTTGCAACTATTGGAACACTACGACAGAGTTCTTAAATTCCTAGAAGAAAAGAAAAACGTGGACGTCATCTACACCGATTTTGCTAAGGCATTTGATAAATGTGATCACGGTATTATTGCATACAAACTTAAAGCAAAAGTGATAACAGGTAAAATCGGAAGGTGGATATACAACTTCCTCGTGAACCGAAAACAATCAGTAGCAGTAAGCCAAGTAACATCTGAGCCTTCAGACGTCAAAAGCTCAGTTCCCCAAGGAACAGTACTAGCGCCCCTTCTTTTCCTCATTCTAATAAGTGACATAGATGCCAACACAAGACACAGTACAATATCCTCCTTTGCGGATGACACGAAACTGAGTATGATAGTAAAGACACAGGAAGACACGGGCCGGCTGCAAGAGGACATAAATAAGGTGTTCCAGTGGACCAGGGAAAATAACATGCAATTTAATGAAGACAAATTTCAATAAATACGATACGGAGATAAGGATTTCGTTAAAAAGAGCACAAGTTACATAACAGAATCCAATCACATAATAGAACGTAAAGACAATGTGAAAGACCTTGGGGTGATAATGTCTGAAAATATGGGATTAAAAAAAAACATAACCAGGTCAAAGTTGTAGCTGCGAAACGGCTAACAGGTTGGATTCTACGAACATTTAGAACTCGCGGTGAATTGCCTATGATAACACTCTTCAAATCCCTGGTGCGCTAGAATACTGTAACGTATTAACATCCCCATACAAATTAGGTGAAATTAATGACTTAGAAAGTGTACAAAGGAACTTCACCTCACATATAAACTCAGTAAAACAGTTACACTATTGGGATCGCTTAAAATCACTCAAACTGTATTCGTTGGAACGTAGAAGGGAACGATACTTAATAATATATACGTGGAAAATCGTAGAGGGTTTTGTACCAAATCTACATACACCAATAACAATGAAATTCAATGATAGGAGAGGCTGGGAATGCGATATCCCCAAGATGATAAATCGGGGGGCTATGGGCTCTCTGCGAGAGGGCTGGTTATCACAGAGGAGCACGTCTCTTCAACAAACTCCCGCGGCGAGTGAGAGACATGAGAGGTGTCTCGTTAGACAGCTTCAAGAGAGCTCTCGATGTCGAACTACAAAAAGTGCCAGACGAGCCCATCTTCACAAGGGTGCGCTCCACCTCTTCGAATAGTCTGCTGCACCAATTCGCAAACAACAACGAAGGGCGGTGCGCTCTTCGGTGCCACTAGCAAGAGTGGCGAACTCCACATAGGTTGTTGTTGTTGTTGTTGTTGTTCCCCAAGCTGCCTGGCCGAACGGCCCCGAGCAAGGCCAAGGCCATAACCGAGCGCCCCCACAGAACCCTCCCCGCCGTCCACAATAAAGCCTGGGTGACTGAAGCCACTCCTTGGCGGGGAGCTGAGGAGGGTGCGGAAATGCCCGGGAAACCAAAGCCCCACCCAGGGCCCTGTGTCCCTCAGCAATTATGAAGAGAAAGTTGAGGGGCAAGGGAAAAATGTGACGCTTTGGCTTCCAATCTTGGTAGATTGGGAGGTCAATCCACGTTAGAGACGCCGTCACTTGAGATCTAGAAAATATATAAGTAAAAGGAACAGTCAGAGTAAGCTATGGGTATGGCAGAGATTGCTCAGTTCTAACTCTGATAGACCAGCCCATCACCACATGACTAGAACCCAATCCTCTCAGCATCAGCTAGGAAAGGCCCTAGAAAGCCGCCTTTGGCGGGGGGATAGCTCCCCTATTTCAACCCTTTTCAGGGTTGGGCACCCGCCGGTGCTATGTCCACATAGGTGAACATAGGTAGGTGATGTCCCATGCAGGTCTCCCTGGCATCCTTGAGAGCCGACATACTAGAAGTTTTCAAGGCAGCTATGGTCGAGCTGCGGGCCCTGGAGGGAGCTCCTATCCCTGTTCCTCCTCTGGCGCCTGTGGTGGCTCCCTTGCCACCTCTGACGGCTCATCTCTCCATCTGGCCTGATGTCCCCGCTGATACTCCTGTCGCCAGCCCCTACTCCGCCACCTACTTTCATCCTGCCGGAGTGGGCCTGGATTTGATTTCCCAGCCCCTCTCGGTCCCCACCCTCTCCTAGTTCTGCATCCCCTAGAAGTGTAGTTTGGCTGGAAGTCTTTGGAGGGGTCATCCACCTTCCCCCCTCTGGAGTCCACGTTCGTGTCTGGGCTAGTCCTGGGGTCTACTGGCTTTCCTGCGTGGGCATGGATAAATGCGCCGACGGTCTTCCTTACCCCTTCTTCACGGCCCCGGACATGCCTGCAATAGACCGGGACTTCCGGCTCCGCCTACGCTTGGGCCGTCACCTCTCGACCCTCCTCAACCGACTGGAGTTGGCCGTGGTGATGCTGCCCTGGTTGACGCTATTCTGCTAGGGGACCACCGGTAGGCCTTCGAGCATGCGTGGCGGATTTATCTCCAACTGGCCCTCAATGGCGTCGTTGACATCTGCCACTCCCTCTACGAGGCCACCTGTTGCAGGCAAAGCCCTCCAGGTTGCCTTCTGCATGAAAGCGCCCTCCGATGTCAAGCCCCATCTCCTCCTGACAGTGCTGTTGTCACCAGGCTTGTTTACAGGGGAGGGTTGGAGGGTGGCTTCCTTGCAGGAGGCGGGGGACTCTTATGTCTCCCAAAGGAAGGACGTGGCACACCCCACGTCGTCCTCTACCACCCACAGTTGCGGGGGCCGGGCTGTTCAGGACCAGGGTCGCCAGTTTTTTTACTCTGGGAGAAGCTAAGGCCGTGGGGAACAAGGATCCATGTCCTACCATGCCTACAGGTCCCTGGACCGCCGTCCCTGTCAAGAGGGTGCACGGCAGTGTCCGGGGACCTCCTCTTTGTGAGCTGCGCCCTGGCAGGTTGAGGACAAACCGGCACGTGAGTCCCGTCCACCGTTTCAGGGGGGGGGGGGGGGGGAGACGTGGTGGCCAGTTCCACCACGACCAGTCCAAGTGGGACTACACGCCAATGATTGTGTAGTTCCTCCTGGGCAGTCCCCTCTCCCTCCTCGAATCAGTGATGGGCATCACTCTCGGTGCCCGCACCGGCTTCTTCCGCCCACTTTACTGATGCTGGCCCCATCGGTCGTGGGCTCGTCGGGTGGTGAAGCGGGGTCTGTCCTGGAAGTGGAGGTCTCGGCCTTCTCTCAGACGCCCTTCCCGACATTGACCAGTGTCTCCTGCAGTGGCCATATTGCTACGGTCCATGCAAGTGGGGCGGGGTGGTGTACTCACCGAAGTACAGTACAGTACCTTCACTCCTCAGGGTCTTTCTGTCTCTTGTTTTTTGGTACCCATGATGGGCTATGATGCGATGCGGCCGGTGGTTGATCTGTCGGTACTCAACCAGCATACCGTGAACACCCGTTTCAGATTGTTGACAGTCAATCAGGTGCAACTGGCACTCCGACCCATGTCGTAGGTGGTGACCCAGGACCTAAGGCTGCATTATTGGCATGTGTCGATAGCTCCTCGGTTCCGGGGTTACCTAGCTCTCCAGTATGCTCACCAGGTGTTCACGTTCAATAGACTTCCATTCGGTCTCCATGTTGCACCGCGGGTCTTTACAAAACTCGTACAACGGGCTCTGGATCATCTGCTTCGGCAGGGGATTCGGCTCCTGTTTTCCTTGGACGATTGGCTCATCGCTGCAGACTCTTCGTCACAATATGTACAGGACACGCTGACATTAGTCAAACATGTCTCAAACCAAGGGTTTGGATGAAACGTGCCCTGGTTGTGCCTCACGCCGTCGCAAGAGGTGGCGTGCGTGGGCTTGCACTGGGACCTCAAGAACGCTTTTGTCACGCAGAGCCTGGTGAACGCGGCGACGCTTCGTCAACAGCTTTTTGCCGTGTTATATTCTGGCTCGTTCGCGTGTCAAATCTGGGAATCCCTGGTGGGATCTTTTCATTGGGTGTCTCTGACTGTGCCTTTCGGCCGGCTCAGGCTCAAGAGTAATTAAACTGGGTAACAGGCATTTCCCTCTATCGCCCCCCTCCGGCTTTGGCCGGTACCGTGCTCCATACGTCTGAGATTGTCGCACTGGGTCGCTCGGGGCAGGCTCACTGCTCCGCCGCCGACCATCTGGATAAAGGGGGGGGGGGGGGAACTATCCCACCTACACATCAATGCCCTGGAATTATTAAGTGCCATTGTTCTTCCTGAGGGTTCATGGGCAGGCCCTAGCGGGCAAGTCAGTGGCCTTCAGGATGGTCAACATGTCTGCGGTTAATTGCATTCTAAAGCGGGGCTCCTCCAGGTCCGTGGTCCTCCGTGTCCTGGCGGAGAAATTGTTTTATGAGGCTGCACTTCACAGCATTACCCTGCATGTGCCATACCTGTCCGGGACGGCCTATCTTTGGGCGGCTGCTCTGTCAAGGGGACGGAGCACCCAGGTCAAGTAGTCTTTAAGTCAATACATTTTCAACGTCCTAGCCTTCTCCTGGGGAAAATCCGCAGGTGGACTTGTTCGCCTCACACGAGATGGCCAAGCTACTGGACTTCCTTACCCACCGGTTGCTTTCAGCGAGGACTAGGATCAGGTGGCAGTCGATATACGCTTTTCCTCCACCCAATGCACTCTGGATGTGTGAACTCCTCCACATGCTACGTGAATACCGCGGCAAGGTTTGGTTGTTCGCGCTCCTCTGGCCGACCCAAGCCTGGTATGCTCAGGTGTACCGATGGTGCCCGAGTCCTGTTCCCCTGCCTGTCTCATGCTTCCAATTGGAACAGGTTGGTGACCTGGGGACCTCGTTGGCATTCGCATCATGGATGTTTGTATGGCAGGGTGGTTCCCGACCTTTGGGAGCTTGTCTATTATGCTTCATCAGCGCTGGACTACGGCCACATGGACGTCTTCCTTGTCTCGTTGGGAGTGTTTCACTACTTGGATTACTGACACTGTACAATCAGTTGCTTTGGGTTTCCACTCTCTCAATCGCTTGTTTGGGTCACACGCTCACATGTTCAACACCGTTCGGAATCACCTGTATGCCATTACCACTTACGCTGCGGGCATATTTGCGCTATTTAGGGCATATTCAGGCACTCCTGAATAATTGATCAAGTATCTGCTTGAAATGAAATGTATTCTGCCGGAAACTAGACGACAATAGCTTCAAAACTTGCCTATCCGTTCTGGGATGTCTACTGCAGCCAATGGGTTAATGTGCCTTTTTGAGGGCGTTCCAGGGCTTGTGCTCCCTTCCAAGGAGCTGGTTTACTTCATGAATGCCTGTTTTAGGCTCCGACTGCCCCCGCGCCAGATACCGCTACAATGGTCTCTGGCGTCGGCTCTGGGGCTACTTCTTTCACCTGCTTACCCTACTGACACAACACCTGAGCGCTTGCTAGGGACAACATTGTTTTTCTTGCATTCGCTCCCTCGGATCTGTCACTTTGGCCCTTTCCGTTCATTTTTGTGGCCATGAATGTACGTGAGGCGCACGTTTTTTGGGTCGTTCACTGTGCCGACTTTCTAACGTGGGTGCATGCATCATATGCTCTGCCCGGTTCTTGCCCTGCATACTAGTGTGCACGCCGCTGTGCCGACGTCGGGTAAGGCGCTGTGGGTGATCCCCAAGACCAGGAAGAGGTTGGGAGTGTGTGCTGTGGGGATTCAACTGTGTCGGGTGATCGGGGCCAGTAACCCTCTCACGAAGGGTACTGCGCACGACATCCTCTCCTATATGGCGCCCATACGGTGCCTGGACATTCACTATCTTCCTGACTTCGCCGTCACTGGTTTCTGGTCCTCCACACCTCGTTTGTCCCCTCTTACCTCTCCATGTCCATGGACAAGCCGGGCCATCCTTGTGTGGCACTAGGCCAATGAGTCAAATGATTCCATTCCATCCTGCCTTTCCCCATTCTCTCCTCATTATGTACTGTAATGTTTTTGCCATCCCTCAAAGAAGGGGGGGGGGGGCCCTAGGTCACCATGTAGAATACAAGGGACTATTGTATATATACTACCTATATACTGTATCTGTCTACTTTTCAGTATTTTTGTATTTCTGCTGTATATCCTTTAAGACTACACTGTCTTCGATATGTGTATTGGTGTGCCTCTGCCTCAATGTTTTGCCATCCCTCACAAATAGGGGGGGGGGGGTTGTCTAGGTCACCATTTAGAATGTAAGGGACTATTGTATAATATACTACCTATATATCTGTTTGCCTACTTTAAAGTATTTTTTGTACTTCTTCTGCATATGCTTTATGACTAAATTGTCTTTGGTCTGGGTATTGGTGTGCCTATGCCTCATACCCATGTCCTGTAAATAATGCGGTTTTGACAACCCGTAAGGGAAGGAAGGAAAAACTACTATTTATTGGTGGCTCCTGGAGTCAATGACGTAAGTGCCTATGTTAATATTGCCTCGTTTCGGGCTCCTCTGAGCCCGAGTTAACCTGGATCACGGTGGTCGAGAACCAAGATCATCATAGGGGGTACCCCTTAATCATTCCTACGGTATGTCATTGGGTCGGAGCCACTGAAAAGTAGGAAATAAAAAGAAAAGAATTAGCAGTTTGAACACCGCGCCTACGCACGCTCACGGTCTACCTCTGTTTCCCATACATCTGCTAGTTGGCTGTTCCTCCCAGGAACCTTCTCTAATGTAATATCAAGTTGAGCATGTGTATGGGAAGGGGATGGTGGGAGAGCACTCTTCGTCATTGACTCCAGGAGCCACCAATAAATAGTAGTTTTTCCTTCCTTCCCTTACGGATTGTCAAAACTGCAATTTATTGGTGGCTCCTTACGTCAATGACGTAAGTGCCTAGAATATCACGACCGGTGGAGGGACCTACATAAGCTCATCACGCTAAACCGCGAGAAACTATTAGGAAGACCAAAACGAAAACTGTGACATGTGTCTAAATATAAGAGTATAGTCGTAAGAAAAAGATGTACAGTATAAGGCGGGTACCATTAAAGAAGGCTTATCTCGGAAAGACAGAACTACTGAGGTGTGAATACTGATAATTGTATATCACAAAATTAAAATTAAAATAAAGCTATGCATTTATACAGTAACCCCTTACCATTGCGGACCTCTAATTGTCGGAAACCCGCACTTCTCGGAATGGCATAGGCCTCTCGGAGATGTCCCTGTATATCTCGGCAATTTCCGAGTTGGACGGGATTTGTGTCCGGTTTACAATGTTCTCTCACTCGGTTTTAAGTGATTTTAGGATGAATTGAAGCCTGTGCCTTTTAATTATTGTGCTAATATTAATTACTATGTACTGTGCTGTCCCTGAAAACATAATAAGGGTCATAATTGTCATTAATATGATAAATTTCACATAAAAAAAAAAATAATAATAATATCCCCGCCGTTGTAGGCCTACTCCCTCCCCCCCCCGTCCCGGCCTCAACCCTGACCCCATTACTATGATGATGTTGATAAGCCTTGTGATACACCCTATTGATAATGCAAACTATTGAACACACTTAAAAGTGTATGTTATTTGATCTCTATATAATCTGTGAATCATTTCCGATATGATGGAATTAAAGATTTTTTTTTTCCACCAACTCATAATCAGCAAAAACGACACAAATGTCAATTAAAAACATGTTACATGTCATTTTGTGTATACCGTGGGAAAAAAAAAAAATCTATCAAACGTAAATCTTCGGTCCCTGAACCTCGGCGCCTCGCACAGCAAGAGGGGTTGAAATATTTTTACTATCTTATGTATTGTTTATCTATGTGCTGGAAGGATATTATATTTTTCAATTCCATTGGATTAGAAATGATTCAAAGATTACAAAAAGTCCAAATAAGACATAGTTATGTTAATGTATAAGGGAGTTACGTAGATGCATTAGAGAGATAGATAGATAGAAAGAGAGAGTTGCAGAGGGGGAGTGAGTGATAAACACGAACTATTATGAGACAGATTTAATTGGTTCTGAAAAGACAGGAGACTTTTATATTGACTCTCTTTTTCATGTTATTATTTGTGTGCTAGAAGGATACTATTGTTTTCAATTCCATCGCATTAGAAATGATTTATAGATTACAAAAAGTCCAAATAAGACATAGATATGTTAATGTATAAGGGAGTTAGTTAGATGCATTAGAGAGATAAATAGATAGAGAGAGAGTTGCTAGGGGCGAGCGAGCGATAAAATACTAACATATTATATGAGACGGACTTATGTTTCTGAAAGACAAAGGAGACATTTTTATTTACTCTCGTTTTAATTTTATTATTTGTGTGTTAGAAGGGTAATATTGTTTTCAATTCCATCGTATTAGAATTGATTCATAGATTAAAAAAAGACCAAATAAGACATAGTTATATATATGTATAAGGGAGATAGATGCATTAAATAGATAGATAAAAAAAAAAAAAAAAAAAAAATCTCAATTTCTATGGTGACGCAGACTTTCCTCTTCTAATTCGGAATTTTTCCTCTCTTAAGTCGGACATAAGTCGGACTTCGGACATCTCGGATGTGGTCTCCCCTCAATTAGTCCGAGATAGCGAGGGTTTACTGTAGTTGCAATAACGTATCGATATTGTTATGTAACAGATCTAGTGCAGTACCGGTAATAGCACTCTTGTTATCCATTCCGGGTTGTGTGTCCTGCCAACTTGTCCTGGACTTAACGTGCCCCCCCCTTTTTTTCATTTAAGGTGACAGGTAGGACGCACTTTTTATTACCTTACACCCTGGTAACAAGGCATTGAATAAACATAACCATCTACTTAACGATAACGAGTTCAACGTAGAGTTACCAAAATGATACCTAGCCTAAAGAACAAACCATACGAAGAGCGTCTTAGAGAATTAAATCTATTTCCTTTAACCCAGCGCAGATTAAGAGGTGACTTAATTCAAGTGTTCAAAATCATCAAAGGCATCGACAATATGAACTGTAGTAAGTACTTCACTATCGACCAATCTAATTACACGCGGGGAAACGGTTGCAAAATTATTGGTAAATCTTTTAACTCACACGAATCTAAGAATTTCTTCTTCAATCGAGTTGTCAACTTGTGGAATGGGCTTCCCCGAAACGTTATAGACTGCATCACCGTTGATTCATTTAAACTCCGCCTAGACAAATATCTCGCATCAAACCCGCGACTGACTGCGTTTGTAAATGAATAACTTTATTTTATCCCCCCCTCAGTTACTAACCCATCTGTCCCCTACTAACTTCCTAATCCTGCCACGGATATTAGTTCCAGGGCAGTAATTCCCTTTCCAATGTTCCCTTACCCACTCTAAACCACTGTTTGGACACTTGATCCTCAGTGTTTTGGAGGACAAGCAACCTAGAAGGGTCACTAGATCTGTTGTTGCTTGATTTCCTTTGTACTCCTTTGTACTTAATGGCTTTGGGGGGGCATCATCCTGCCCTACAGCTATGTTTGGTAATTTGGGACTTTTCCGGAAGTACCGACAAGTATATGGCCAGGGACGCATTGCTAGAGGGCCAACAGGCCCGTCTGCGTTATATCTTCCCCTGAAAACACCCATTTAGGAAAACTAATGGTAGCGGACCATATGTGCCTATCATGGGATTTTGCGATCACCTGAGGTTCAGCTTCCTTCATTATCTTTGCAAAAGGGATGCTAACACTTTCTTTCCCCACCTTATTTGACCCTCCCGGGGGAAGCACAATTGTGTCATATTCCTAGGAATAATAGACTTAGAGTAGGTATATAGTGCATTAACAGGGAATTGAGCATGGAATATTTTTGCTCTTGTCAAGGCAGGAATAGATAAAGGTGTGGGGAGATGTTCCTGGTGTTCCTTTTTGTGATTACTCTGGTGTAGTAACAATATGTACAGAGTCTACCTTAGTAGCAAAACTAGGTAGACCTTTTCATGGATGTCAGTTCTGAGACCCATTGGCCAATGGTCTGTGTCCTTTGACAATACGCACTTACTAAGTTTCTTGTCATATGTGGTCTCACAGGAGAAGGCCTAGACTGTGACATTGTTAGGTCCTTCGAGATTGACCATTGAAGAAGCGAATGGCGATAAGGGGCTCTGAGCTTAACACCATCCTGCCTAACATACCCCGCTGGTCTTTCTGGGGCAGAGATAAACTAGTACGCGTCAAGAAGGGTTTCTTTATGACGATACGTGGTTTATAAGTGTGTTAATTGTTAGCTCTTTTAAAGTCAATTAAGAAATCTAGGTGCTTCAGCGACCAGCAACCGATGGAGACTGCTGGTTTTGAACTTGCACTCCAAGGTGTAAATTGAATCAAGCGTGAACTATCCTGTCTTAGAGTTGAAGCGGTGTATTGGCTAGTGAGTGTATCTGTGACTTCCTTGTTGCAGGATAGTAGCCATTTAGAGGATGTCCATATCGCAAGTGTTATATCTGTCTACGGGTTGGGGAACCCTGGTAGAGTTGTTGCCTGGATTAATGGGGAATGTTTTGGGCTAGAAAGCATATCTTTTACCCAAGTAATTCTAGAGAGAACTGGTCCGGGTAGGGACCTGTTTCTCCAAGCCAATTACAGTCGTCATGGTGTCCATCTGGTATGACATTGACCTGGAGGTCAATGATATTGCATGAACTTTGGGAAAAATGCGGGGCTGTTAGTTCTTGGGTATGGTGTGACACTGACTAAAGGTTGTCCATTTTCTTTGACTGATGAACTTCAGAACGACTGATAGTGCCACCCTATCAGATTCGAGGCGTCTGTGTCCAATCCCAAAAGTGGGAGGTGGATTTGGCCAATGTGTCACTGATTACCTTTACTTGAGAATTTTCCCCCGCAACGCCAGGGGATGTCGAATTCTCTTTGGGGTGAATAGGAGGGAAATGGGAGGTGTTAGTGGAACGGTTTTGTTGCCTGGTCAGATTAGCTCTTTTAACCTGAGGAAGCTTAGGAGCCTTATAATTTTGAACTCAAAACACAGTTCCTGTTTACAGTCTTGGTATGTAATACAGTACTGTGAATGGTTATATTTGAAGACTTTTGGCATTGGATGGATTTTGTTTTATAGTCTGGAGTTGTGTATCCCCGATTACTCCTACTCCTTCTGCTGATTGTGTAGGAGTGAGAATTCTGATTTCTCTAAATTTATTCTGAAACCTCCTTTTGTCACATGTTATGTGACTATCAGGGTTTGATTTTTTGGCTATGGAGTGGAGAGGACCACAGTAATCTACAATCTTGAAGGCTAAACAGTATTTTTACGCTGACTTTTGAGTAGAGGGGGAAGAGTTTGTTTCACTCCCTTGGTGAAAACTGGGAGCTATGTCCGTGCTGGAAGGAATTCTGGTGAACATTCTCGCTCTTATACTGAATGGGATAGCTAGGACCTTTTTTGGTACCTCTTGTATTGGGATGTGCCAGAGGACTCTTCTATATCTGGAGCAATTATCCAGACTTTTGACTGTAGAATTAGTTCTACTTGGTAACTAGTTAATATCCTGAACTTTCTATTGTAAATTATTTGTTGAGGAGTAACCATGTCTATCGTAGGGTTTTAGTTGTAGACGGTCTCTTTTGGGGAGAGAAATATGTGTGATAGAAAGCTGGAATGCCTTCTGGCACCTAAGACACAACATTGTTTGTCAACATTTGGTTCATTAATATTTTGATTCTAGAGGCAGTTGTCCATTGTTGGCCTGAACTCTGAGGAGGGGTTAGTTTTTTTATTAAACTGCTCCAACCTATCTGAGGGCTTAGTACCCGAGCCTGAACTTCGTTCAGGTTGTTTGGGGAATCAAACTACATGTGAATCGAGGTGAAGCGAGTGCTAGAGTGGCCATATCTTTTGGGTATTCTTGGACAATTGGGTGAGTAGAAACTGTCTAGTTCTAGTTGCTTCAAAATTTGTAATATCGGTGGATCCCCAGATCGACCTTGGTGATTTCACCTACATCACTACAAGCGCAAACAAGAGCCAATCTTGACATTCCCGGTGGTCGTCCGAGAATTACCACGTGGAGCTCCTCTGAAAAATGAAGTGTGGACTTGGGGTGTTGTTGAGGGGTAGACTCTGCTACTTGCCTCATGGCCTGTGCGGGGTGTTGTGTGATAAAATGTTGACAGTAACCATGGGTTCTTCGACGTAGTCTAATGGCTTTTGTCAATCCGTGCAGGGTAGGTGTATTTATCATGGGGCCAATTAGGTGGTTACAACTTATTAATTGGGGATCTGAGATATTTCCAGAACTTCTGGGGAATAGAGTGGGATTTTGTTATGTATGCCTAGTGGTAAATTGGAGATCCTCCAATTGGAGTTTTGTGGGGGGAGCACCCCCCCCCCCCCCCCCTTACAGGGTACATCACTTTGACTCAGTCAACCACTTGGCCCCTGGGTCATCTCTTAGAGTGTATACCCCCATCATAGGGTTTTTGTTCCTTGACATTTTTTGTGGAATAACCTACGGATTTATAGAGATTAGAGAGATTTAATGGTAATATATCCATCCGTCTTATTCACGCCAGACTATGGTTTGCAGCGTTTCCAGAAGGAACCGTGGGTGTCTGTGTGTAAGAAAAGTACTTCGCACCCAATCGAATTGGGATTTTTTTTTTTTTTTTTTTTTTTTTTTTTTAATATGCCCAGCAAATGGCCTTGTGCTTCTTTGCACGTATATTCTTCAGCTCGTCCATTTTAATAAACCACTACTTTGGTATTGATACCAAATTAGGAAGACCTGTGTCAGCATTAGTAGGTGTTACTCTGGTGGTTGTTTCCCGTATCGGGAGCTGTTAATTTATGAGCAGGTTGTTTAGGATGGACAGGTACCTGAGCCAGTGGAACTGTGTTTGGTATGTCCTGTTGTGATCTGGAAGGAGCAAGAGAACTACTTTGAGATCTCGGATAGTCTTATCTAAATGCGTAAAAAAAATCCGTTGGGTTTGCTTGCCACATTCTTGCACGGATTTAATACAAAAAATCTTGAAATTAGCCCAACTAGCCTCCTGGGTTCATGTATTTCAGCTTCAGAATTCATCTGAATCATTTTTTTAGGGAGAATCAATGTGGGTGGAGAAAAAACAACGGGGTTGAATCAACCTGTTGTTCAATAGTATCACCTAGCCATACTAGGGTAGGAGGGGGAGGGGGTGACATGTTCAGCACTTGGCTCAGCCAAGGTGGTAGAGGAGGCAGGTAATTCTTTGTTTATTCAAAGAAAACAGGATTAGCAGGGTGACCGGCCATGTCAGATAATTGTCCCCGCCCTGGGGATATGTGTGTAGGGTGCAGGATTTGAAATCCTGATTGCGAGTCAGGGAAGTTGGGACTTCGAAGGTGGGTAGCTTTTATGTTTGTTGTTTGTTAATTTCCCAGGGACCCAATGGGAATATGTCTAACGGCTTTAATGGGCTATCCTTCGTTGGGATTAAGCCCGGTTGGTACCCGTCACATTTGTAACATATTATGTGGTACCCAATCTGTAAAAGCTAATTGAGTAAATGTTATCGATATTATTATTATTATTATTATTCTTCCGTTTTTTACTGGAAGGCTCTAAGCCGACCGAAGTATGTCATTTTCTTGCTAGATCCGGACATTTCCTTGTCGGGAGATGGGGACTAGCTAGGAGTTCTAGAAGAGATAATTCTAAAAAGCTTACCTATTTTAGTATTGCTGGTACTTGGAGATTTTTTTATTTTTATTTTTTTAAAGTACCTGAATTGTTAGATTTGACTGAACTCCATATAGATAATATGCCCGAGGGTATACATGTTTTTTTGGGTCATTGTTATAAGCAAAGCTTACATGGCTAGTGAAGGTACACTTAGCCGGTGAACCGGAAACGTCTAGTAATTTGTTACATGAACTCGCCTTCACATATAAGGTGTTAGGATACTCCAGTGGTTGTCACTTGGAGGGGGAGGGGATGTTTTACTCGTTGAAAAAGATTCTTCTCCAGTAGTGTTGTCGCTCCTTGAGTCTGGAGATTATAACAAGGAGTCAGAGTTGTATGGTGGAATTAATACCGGAATTATTAGGTCTACTGTACTTAGGTTTTGGTAAAATAGGGTCTAGTTATGTCCCGTTTATTTTAATCCGACTCCCGTTGTCTTTTATGTAAGAAGTAGCCTAGTGAATTAATATTCGGTATAACTGGATATAATTACCCGGAAATTTGTCAGGCAAGTACAGGTATAGCCTTTTTAGGAAGGGGACGGAAACTTGTACTTGTTTCCTGGAAATTAGTTACAATATGTAATTCGTGAGAATCCACTTCGTAGGTGACTTGGAAATGTCTAGAGTTTTACCCAGTGAACTCACTTTATAGATATGGGTTATTTAGCCGAATGAAGGGAGCAACAGGTGAGCTGGTCATGTCTACCATGGGGGCAAAAGGTGGGCACTAGCCTTGTATTGTTTATTTTAATTAACATGGTAGTAAGTATGATCCAGCCTAGAGTAATCGGCCAGAATTTCCATTTGATTCCTTTCTTGGAACCCTGGTTTGTTTTTCTTAGAGTACAGTGGAGCCCCCATCCTAGCTGCTAATCGGTTCCGCAGAAATAGAGCTAGGATTGAAACATCCAAGATCGGGGCACTGTTCTTATGGGGGAAAATTCAATCGGTTCCGTGCTCATGCCAAAATTTGCGTCTTTTTCTATTTTTTGCCTATGAAAACATGTTTTATTGTACACAAATTAAATGTTATGCATTATACTGTATCATATAATACACCATAGAATAAGTTTTTAATAACTAGAAAAAAAAGGCCCAATATCTAAACATATTACCGCACTTTTTCCCAGTTAGGTTATGAAAACATGTTTTTTGTCTAGGCTACATCAAGTAGCCTAGGCCTAAATCTTATGCATTGTAAATAATAATGTAGACATGGCTAAATGACAGTCCTAACCATAAATACTGTAGATTGGGGCATTGTTTCTATCATGCAAAAATTTTTAGGCCTAGCCTAGGCCTAGGTTCTAAATTTGTCCAGCCACCCCTCAAGTACCCATTTCGCCCCAAATACATCCAATAAATACATATTATGAGGAAAAGACGTATAAATACGTATTATGAGAAGATTACTTACCACACAGATTTTATTATAAATCATTGTCATACTTAGCCTAGCCTAGGCTAACATCGTCTAGGCTAGGCAATTCAATCGCTTTCGTCCGACAAGGACTGGTCTTTGCTGTGTTTTGAGCATGAAATTCCTTCATTGCTACCACCAGGCCAACCATCCCTATCACTAGATGTACTAGAGGTTATAATAAACGCGAGAGATAAGGGGTTCAGGCACAAAAAGGCTTGCAAACGGTTGTTTTGTCAACACAGATACTAGCTAAACTGCAAGCGTCTGCTTAGTGATGACGTCATACAAAGATGGCGGCATCTTGCACATTTGACGATCGGATCCACTCGGATTTCGTCTCTAAACGGCAAGCTACTGGCAGATTCTTTTGTTATGTTAAAACAAAATTATTGTTTTTGTTTGTTTTCTAGTTTTATGTTGAGTTTTTCGTTATTTTTGCTATTTTTTCGGGTTTCGGCTGGGATTTTGATGCGAGGAATGAGGCTTTTGGCGCGAGAATTGAAATGGGGAATATTTGGTGTGTGGTGCGAGAATTGAATCAACGAAGACCGGTGTAGCGAGGATGGGGGGTCCACTGACAAAGTTTAGGGTACTGGGTAAAATAATATTTGTTTCTCTTACTGGGACCTGGCATTGTCCTTGTCCCAGTATGGCACAGCCTTGAATCACCTGGCACCCTTATGGTGGTGGCGGTATGGTGTTACCCGGGAATATTGGTATTTTGGATTGACCCCCACACATTTTTTTTTTTTTTTTTTTTAAACTTATTAGAAAAATTACTTGTTTAACCCTCTCACCACGGAAGGGCTCTTGAACGCCCATAAAAAAGCATATAACAGGTACCCGGATGGTCTCTTGAACGCCCAGTGGTTGAAAGCCTGTGAGCTTCGTGTGCGAGGCGTCGGTCCGACGCATGTAAACAACAGCCGGCTGGACCGTCGCCCCGCATCTCCGGCCACAAGAAGGAGAGCGTCGCTTGTTCCTGTGTGCCTGTATGTTGTTGTTAAGTATCGAAAAGTGGTGTAAAGTGGCTGTTTTGGCCATAAAGTTATCTCCAATGAAATCATCATCACAGCTCAACCAGTTGACTTAGAGAGCTCTACTTAATGCCATTCTACAGGTAAATAACACAGCTACGCTTGGGGATGCGCGGGAATGCGGGAAGCAGTCTGATTAACGAATATACGGTAGCCTAGCCTAGACGTTTTTCGGCCAAAACACCCGGGTTTCGAGGAATATATATATAATACATAGCCGGGGCTGGAGGGTTAACCCTCCTGGCCTGGTTGTCATTTTAAAATGACACCACGAATTAACCTCTGAAGTGCGCATGGGGGTAATTGGAAACGTCCCCCTGTGCTGACGTATTTGAGGTGTTTCCGTCACTAAAATATTCATTGTGCCATTAATAGCATTAATACTTATCCATATGTGCCTATTATGGGTTGATTATAAAGGTATTAACCTGAAACAACAATAAAACGAGTGAAAACAGCGTTTGGATGGTCAAAATCGGAGATATAGCCCGCGAGTTGTATAATGTATGGGTGAGGCAAGCTGCTTTCCCGCCAATTTCCCCAAGGCCACTGAGACACAGTCGATCGATACTCTCTCTCTCTCTCTTGCACTCGCTTGCCATCTGTGATGACAACACCCTGCTTGCAACTCGCTAATGTTAGCACGAAAATATACCTCAGAATAAGGGAATAACAGGGAAAATAGGTGATAACTGAAGGAGAGGAGGAAAGTGGGGAAGGAGGGGAGGTAGAGGACTGAGATTTTGCATGGCCCAGGGGCCAAAAAAAAATAAAAAAATAAAAACATAAAAATACAAAAATAAAAAAAAATTCGATGTCAAAAGTTGATTTTTTTTTTCACTCACTCATAAGAGTCTCCCCGCAGTCCGCCGGGGGAACTCTTAAGAGTCTCCCCGCAGTTCCCGGGTTAAGGGCCGGTGCCCGGATGTCATTTTAAAATCTGTAAGCTTGAAAGCCTATTCAGCTTGGTCTGAACGCCGTGCGTCCGACGCATGTAAACAAAGCCGATCGTTACGTCACCGCACCTCCGAAAACAAGAAAGAGAAGACTCGTTTGTTATTGTATGTCTGTATGTCGTTGTTTCAGTAGTGAAAAGATCGTCATATTGCTAACATCGCCTGCAAGTGTTCTCCACTGAAATCGTCATCACAACTGAACCAGTTGACATAGAGAGCTCTACTCAACGCCAGTCTACAGATTGGAAACCGCACTACATTTATAGATGCGTGGGAAATTTCTAGCAGTTAAACTAAACAAAAATACGGTAGCCTAGGCCTAGACGTTTTTCGGCCAGATCGCCCGGGTAGCCCACACTGTCATTTTGAGAGCCTGCCCGGGCCAGGAGGGTTAAGCTCTCGCACTTATCTTAATTCTGTTAGTTTAGTTAACGTGGTCTGACATCTTTATGAAAGTCTGACCTAACCTAGAGTACCCGGTAATAAAATCTAGTTAAATTTTTATATTGGGATTTGGTTTGTTTTTAAAAATTAAAGTTTGGGTCCGCTTAGGGTACCTGGTGGAAAAATGTTGTTTAGGCTAGGCCTAGGGTAACCGAGACTTTCAAAAGAATTTTGTTGTGATATATGCTGTCGTCTTGACAGTCGTCAGAGTACTCGGTAAAGTAATATGTGCTGTCGTCTTGACAGTCGTTGGAGTACTTGGTAAACTGGCTTACTGGAGCCCGGCCGATTTTATGGTATTATGTTACGACCCGGTTGCATTGTGTTATAATACCACTCGGTATTATAACGCTTGGGTAGATGGCCGTAGTCTGTATGTATTCGGGTTTGACTTTATGTTTGTATGGTATTATTGTATCCAATGAACATGTACTAATCAGGTCAGTGTAATATCAAATAAGACATAAAAGAAGGTTACAGGCGGCGTTTCTTAACCCGTACAGCCCCGGCCGGTTTTATTATTTTTGCGCACCAGAACCCGGGCAATTTAAAAAAAAAAAAAATTCTTATAAATATATCAGAACGTGTTAGAAAATAATGATAGACCTGAAGAAATGTGAAAAAAGTACTTACCTAGGCCATTTGGGGGTCCTGGGAGGTAAGGGGGGTCCCCAGCCTCAGTGGAGCCTTAGCGCCATTTCAAATCTCCCGCGCCAGCAGCCAGTTGCCAGCCGCCAGGCAGCATTACTTATTTTGCACCTCTCGGACATAAAGTGCGCTTCAGAGTTCATAGAATGTCTTTGTATATCACATAATGTCAATATAACTGAAGTTGTAGTGTGATAAGTGCCTTCATTCAAGTATTACAAGTGCGCACGAGTGTTAGCGTCCCCGTTGCCATGGTGATGGCGGCCATCTTGGGCGGCCATCTTTGCTCAGGACAATAACAAATCGCACGTACGAACACACGGCCAGACAGCGGACCGAGTGACCCACATTCCACAGCACCCTTCCCTCTTTCTTTCTCTGTCTGGCTGTCACTTTCACTCAAGGTCACTCTGTCTCTCCTTTTCATTGAATTATTTGTAATTGTTCATTGTTTTACCTATGATTATGAGGTGTATATTATAGGTTTGACTCCTGTAAGGAGATTAGGAAAACCTAATATTTAGTAGTGGCCCCGTAATCATTGACGAACATGCCTATTACATAAGGCATCCTCTTCAAACACTAATCCGCCGTAGTTTGAATCTACCGCGCAGAGCATTTAAAAACTGAGGAGCCTTCATCATGAGCGCACGCGACCTCACTCATGGCTTCAGTCATTATGAATTGGGTTCTCACTACGAAAAAAACTTCGTAAAAAATAAAAACAAAAAGAAAATAAGAATAACTATCCAATAAGCTTTCCATCATATCGTGGATGTACTTGTGTGGATTTCTGACCAGACGCTGAATCAGGCGTCATTCCTCCTTCACTGACATATCAAGTAAACCAAAATCCTTAATACATCAACGAATGGGAAGGGGACGGTCGGGAGGGCCCCAGTCGTCAATGATTACGGGGCCACTACTAAATATTAGGTTTTCTTATCTCCTTACAGGAGTCAAACCTATAATTTATTAGTGGCCCCTCCATCATTGACGAACATGCCTGATATCTAAGACTGGAGGGGGACATTCGTAATCATATCATAACTCTAGAAAAGCAGATAATAAAAACAACCACATAGTATTCTTACTTTTGAAAAATGTATTTAATACGGCGTAGGCCGGAAATATACAAGAAAAAAGGGGTTCAGGCAGGTGCGTGCTTCAAAGAAGCCTGCCTGACAAAAATAGGTAACCCTGAAGATTCTGAACACAGATCTGTAGTTACAAAAGGCACCCCACTCAACGAGTGGTGACAAATAATAAGTTATAAGTTTATATGTGCACATCATAAACCCCAAAATACATGTGGAGATCAATTGCTAATGAACTCCATTGAACTAATGTTACATTGCTTTCGCAGCTAAAACTACTATAACAACACCGTTGTTTTGTACTAAACTTTGTACTAGCACAAATTCTCTCAGAGAAATTTTCATATCACATTTCAACCTTAAATTGTATCACAGTTCTCATACTCCGGCGGGGTCTAGGGTGTCCTATGTCAACTGACTGCACCCCCCCCCCCCTTTCCTTGAAAATAAACATAAGTGACTGCAGGGCCACCTAGACCCTCTGCCTTAAAGCTATACATGGTAAGGAAGGTTTGTCTAGAGCAACTGACAAGTATCTAGAGAGAAACGTATGATTAGACGCCCACAACTGTGTGGACGCAATATCTTCAACTGAAAAGTTTTTCAGGAAACGTAAAGAGGCCGCCCACTTGCGTAAATCGTGGGCCCTACCCACAACGCCGGGATTACTCTCTTTAATGACTTCTACTAGAAGAGAGGCTAATCGCCGTTTAAGTAAGCGTTTACCCGTACTCGCTACCCATAAAGCACCTTGGGGGTTATGAGGAGCTATTCTTAAATATTTGGTTAGAGCTTGCACTGGACATAAATTATGATGCACCTTTCCCCTTTTTAACGCCGGCACCGTGAATTCAGAAAACACGTGTGCACTATGCTCATTCTTGGCTACAAACGCCGGGGAGGGTGCAATGGAAATTGAATCATTAAGTCTACCAAACCTAAGACAATTAGGTGTGTTGCTCATCGCCGCCAGCTCAGACACTCTGTTTCCGGTGGCCAAAGCCAAAAGGAAAACTGCCTTCTTTAAGATTAAAGCAAAGTCTGCAGTATTTTGATACAGACGAGAATGAAGTAAAGACAAAGCTTTGTCCAGAGACCAAGTAGGCATGAGCTGACGGGGAGGTGGGCGGAGTTTAAAACACGCTCTCATAATCCTGTTTCCTCCGCCACCGGTATGGATAGACCTGTAAGGTCGAAAAAGGGCACTCTAATCGCAGTTAAGTGATTCTTCAAAGTAACCACAGATAAACGTTTCTGCTCAAACAGATAGTTCAAGTAATTAAAAACCAATGCCACTGAGGGTACAGTTTGTTCCGTTCTAACAATCCAAGAAGTAAAAGCTTTCCAATGAGATTGATATTGTCGCTTAGTAGACTGAGTATATTGATTGAGCAATTTATTGGTCACATCCCTACCGTATGGTGCTAGCCACTTGGCCTCCTGAATGTCCATAATGCAAAAGTCAGCGAGGTCTCTAGGTTGCCAATCGTGTCTAAGTGGAAGTAGCCCACCGGGAGCGATACCGGGTCCGCGCACCAAATTATTAACTGCTGGCATTACACCTGCGCAGGCCACAGGGGCGCGATTAGCGAGACTAAGCCGCGAAAAACTCGTAGTTTGTTCACTACGTGGCACATTAGTGACGCATCTGGCGGTGGAAACAGATAGATGGAGCTCCATCTGTTCCAGTCTGTCACTAGGGCGTCTGGCCCCCCTGCCGGCGTTATCGTCCGGCGGGTGAGGTATAGAGGGAGCTTGTGAGTCTCCTCGGACGCAAAAAGATCCACTTGTGGATGGGAGAGCTCCGCAATCATTAGGTCGAAAATGGGTTGCTTGAGCTCCCATTCTACTGTCGTGCTCTGTCTCCGGGACAGAGCGTCTGCCCAGACGTTCGCTACGCCTGGGAGATAAGATGCGTGAAGATAAATATCTAGACTGGTGGCTAGAACAAAAATCTCTTCCGACACGAGTAGCAACTTCCTTGACCTCGTTGACCCTTGTTTCTGAATACAGTGAACTGCATTCAGATTGTCCATTCTGAAGGCCACTGACTTGCCCCGTAACGCCGGGCCGTGAGCCTGAAGGAAATACAATGGGACTAGTAACTCTTTGACATTTATGTGAGAGATTTCTAAGTGGGACCAAAGTCCCTGACCCTGGTGCCCCTGATTTGACTGAAATCCCCACCCTATGGTGCCTGACGCATCCGTGTCTACCCATACCGTTGGAGGAGGAGAGGTCCATGACATGATTGAGTGCAATGTTTCCCTCTTCGCCCAGACCGCTAGTAAGGTGTGGATTAATTTTGGTATGGGCCATAATTTTCCCGCCGGTAAGAGTGGGAAATATTTGTTGCCCTCCAATATTAATCGGTTTACTTTCAACCGGGCCAACTTGACAGTTAGCTGAATCCAGTTGAGAGAGCCGACCAGAGACTCCCAGACTCTTCGTGTCGTAGTCAGACTGTGAAGAAACCTGAACAGTTTCCTGCGAAACCTGTTGCGATTGTCCACACTCTGACTCAGAGTGAGAGCGGCGGTTGTCCCAGACCAGCCCTATCCACTGAATTACTCTTGAGGGAACAAGGTTTGACTTTACCAGATTTACCTTGAAGCCTAGAGTTTTGACATGATTTAAAATGATATTGACATGTTCTTAGCCTGTGCGGGACTGTGCTTCACGGCCTGTGCCATGTTAAACACTGTTCGCCATACATCAGGGGACATTAAAGAAGGTGTAAGTACTGGGGACATTACCACCTGGTTAGCAATGCGATCAGGCAGCTTGCGAACTAATGACATTCTAAGATCCTGTCGTGCTCGCACCGCCTCAAGTAAGGCTGTGCGTATGTCACCTAAGGATTGAATTGACGACTGAAGAATCAGACGCCGGGATAATTCAACTGATCTTCGAGCATCCGCGTCTGCGATTGCCTGAGTAGACCTGAGTAAAGACTTAGCCACCTGTTGAGAAACTATGTACTGTGAAAACAGGCGGAAAGCTTTTCCCCTTAGCCTAAATTCTCTGTCTAGGTGAGAAGGGGTAGGGGTAATGAATGGTTCCTTTAGTTCACAAAGATTAATCTTAGGGGCAGCTAAAAAGGAAAATAAAGCTGACGGAACTCCGCCGGCAGAACCTACCGGCATTGAGAACCATGAATGTGTATCCTGAGGGATCTGGTGGGAAGATTTAGAAGTGAAAGTGGTTGCAAAGTTTTGAGCCTCTACATCCCAATCCACCCAAGGTCCTGGTCCTAACTGTCCCACCTTCAACACTGGATTAGCTGTCTCGTCTGTGACGGTCTGTAAATCTAGTTCAGGAGTAATAGCCAACAGAGCCTTAATATCATTAAACCCATCCAGCTTAGACCAGTCTGAAAAAAGTTTTGAAGCTGAGGCAGGGGGTAAAGCAGGCTTAGATGCATAAACAAAATAATCCTGATGATAATAACTAGGTATAGCCTTGATATTTACGTCCAAAACATTACCCAAGGCATCCAATGCCCTTAATTTCTTAGACTTATTTCCCTGGATAAACCACTCACGTGGTACCGGGAGTTCCCCTGACAAGGTAGGCTGGGCAAGCTCTGGCTTAGAGGGGTTCAAAGGGACCCATGACTCGTCTGGCCCATAAAGCAGGGGCATAGCTACCTTTCTAAGAGGCGCTTTGTCTAGAGGGGGTGGATTAACATCCGTAATGACCCTGACATTTGACGTAGTGAATGCCGCCGTAGCTGGCTTAGAGCTCCTGCCGGTGACAGAGTAGGAGGGTTAGGAATCTTAGATAAATCGATTGACGTTATCAGAGGCCGTACCGCAGAACCTGTCAAGGGAGCCCCCAAGTCCATTGTGGGGTTTTCTCGTTGTTGATTAAAGAATTTTGATAGAGCATGAGTAAGTAACCCATCAATTTCTTGTGCTGTAACAAACTGGTTAGGTGCAGAACTTTCAGGTGAATTAGTATTATCATGGGCGGCGTCCAGGCCTGAGCCTGACCCTTGTCCTTCCCTATCTGAAATTAATGACACTTCATCTTGTTCCTCCCGATCCTCCTGAGAAGACCCCGCCGAGGCAGGGGCACCTTGTTTCCAAGATAAATCAGGGATAGACGATGGGGTCGCCGCGTCCCTGTGGACATCGGCTACTGTGTGACTCGTATGAGTCGGACGTGGATGGACAGACCCTGGCTGAGCAAATCGCCAAACACCGAGGCTCTGGCCTACGCTCTCTTGAGAGTCTGAAACATTCTCAATTATTGAATATCCTGAACTCTCCATTTCTAGGGTTAAAATATCAATAGGTAAATCTTGTTTAGGGACAGGCGCTTCACTATACTCTGAGGCTGTAACAGAAACATTGTCAGGTGTAGAGGTACGATGAGATGCACTAGGCTTAGAAGAATGTCGAGAGGACTTCTTATGGGAATCCTTTTTGGAGGATTTGTGGCTACGGTGTGACCGCGAACTGGACCTAGGTTTGGAAGAATCACCACCATGGCCCCTGGGGGAAGCTTCAGTCTTGCACTTCTTACTAGCCGGGGAAGAGGCCCGACTTGAAGACCGTTGTCTGAGGGGTGACCTTGACCTCGATCTCGCCTGCGACGAGGAGGTGGCTGCCGGGGGAGTAGGCTCTCTCGGGCGTTTAAACGTCTCCACAGACGATACAGAACCCGGCTAGTCTCTGTCGGCTTAAAACCCCTTACTCTAGAGGTACGTTTAGGGGGAGGGTGCTCTGACAGCAACTTATCCCAAAGTGGGACGTTGTCACATTGAAGTGACTTATGTGCGGCAATGGTAGTGTAGGCCGACATTTGTTGTCTGACCTCTCTCAACGCTACCGCCGCGGTCTTGTCATTGTCACACAGGACTTTATTGGTTAATTGGGAGCAAAAAAGAACAATTAAGTGTAACCCAGAGACCCCTTGAACGGTCTAGACATCTAACACACCTTATGCAAAGGGTATGTGCAAAAATTGGGATACCCGCGCAAGTAGGGGTAATGCACAGGGCAAAAACTGGGGTCACATTAGCCATGACAGAGACTGGTGAGAGGAACTACCGCCGGGTCTGTATTGGTCCGCCGGAGCTCAGCTCTGGAAAAATAAAGAAAAATTTCCAGGAATTAATGCTCATAAGGTTAACCCAAGTGTTCGCATACAAGTGTTAATAACCCGCCGGGTAACGGGATGCAAAGACACAGCTAACACATCTCGCCACGCGGCTGGGTATAAAGAGGCTAAACAAGTCTTCTTAGCTAAGAACATGAAGAATACCCTCTGATATAATGGTCCAGTATGGCACTAATAGTCTGTAGGAGGTGGTGACTGTCTCAAGATTCAATTTTGTAACAAAGCCCCCCCTCATAAAGACGCCGGCCCTTGAAATATTTTAGTAGAATAGCCCAGGGCAGGAATATACGAGATCTGATTTTTTAACGAATTGTCCCAAACGATCGTCGTAAAATTAGAAGGCGGCGATACTGAAAGTATCACCCAATTAAGGTTAATCGAAATTGAATTTGTTTATAAATTCCTTAGTTCCTTTACTTAGGGACACCCGCCGGGTGTGGAAATCGATTTGGTTTAAACCTCACTGATCCTTCAAATGCCGTAAGAGTAAAGGCAGCGATACACAGAGTATCACTCACATGGATTGGTTAACTATAAGAGACCTAGTCGTTTTATCCCACCCTGCTAAGGTGCACCCGCCGGGTGAGAAGTCTAAAAGTTAACCCCACAAGTTCCTGACCCCACTACTTTGTAAAAGATCGCCGGGGAGGAACGCCTAAACAACAGCTAGGTTTTCCCCGTGGTTTGTCGTAAACCAGGTAGAAAAACCTATAAAAAACGAGTGTTCTCACGAACGTCGTTTCTTTATATATAACTAAATATATATGTAAGGATGGGTACAGCCATCCCGCCGGGAATTATAAAGGAGGCCTGAAACCAGGCACCCACAGATACGCAGTCCTGGAGAGCCACAGACACCTCCCCTCGCCGGGGAACCAGCCAGTGTTAACAACCACGTGTGGCCTAACACTGCTCATCGGTCAGGATTTTCACGGTGAAACCGAGAAAAACCCGCCGGAAGGCAAACCCCACCCTGAACAGACACCATCTGAACAATACGACACGAGGAGAGAGACACGCACGACTAACCAAGGTCACAACATAATCCGTGGAATTAGCCAATACACAACTAAACCAGGAAACAAATATAGTCCGAGGAATTAGCCAATACACAACTAAAACCCGGATACACATGACACAGTAGGGCATATTTATAAAATAAATAATAACACTAGACATGTGGCAAAGCTACGAGCGGCTGGCTAGGCCTAGGTAGACGGCATGAAAATAGTTGAAATATAAACACACACTGGAATATCACAACAGGAACCACCGCCAACACACCACCGAAGCGATAACTTCCCAACCCCGGGAAGCCTGACACGGACCCAGAAAAAACTTCACTAAGTGAAGAAAAATACGCTGGGAACGTCAGCAAACACACAGCTCACCTCATCAGAAGGATAAAAGGCAGCAATTATTAACGCGTAATGAAAGCCGCCTGCATCACCAACTAAACCAAACTGTGAAAAGTTCACGTGTCCACAACAGGACCACGAGGGTACATCCGAAATAGATGCCCCATACATACGACCCAAAATACATTGCACTGCGGGCAACCAGCCCAGGACACTCCTGCTACGCCTATCCTAACCTTACTCGATACATCCCAGAGTAAACAAATGAGAAAAAACTCACTAGGGACGCCACGAATGCGGAACCAGCGGAGCCTGAAAGGAACGTCCGGGCAGGCTGAGCGCAGAGCAAAGAAGGAGGAATGACGCCTGATTCAGCGTCTGGTCAGAAATCCACACAAGTACATCCACGATATGATGGAAAGCTTATTGGATAGTTATTCTTATTTTCTTTTTGTTTTTATTTTTTACGAAGTTTTTTCGTAGTGAGAACCCAATTCATAATGACTGAAGCCATGAGTGAGGTCGCGTGCGCTCATGATGAAGGCTCCTCAGTTTTTAAATGCTCTGCGCGGTAGATTCAAACTACGGCGGATTAGTGTTTGAAGAGGATGCCTTATGTAATAGGCATGTTCGTCAATGATGGAGGGGCCACTAATAAATACATTGTTTTACGCACTTATTGTCTCGTATTCTTATAATTATTTGCACACAGTTTTATAAGATTAGAATGTACTTAGTGTTTTATATTGTTCGGTACTTTGCACTTGTAAATTATATATATATACACACTGTTTTATATTCACTTTTTGCGTCTTTTATATACACTGTTAGTATTTTTATAGCGTCTTTTATCGCAGTCTTTGAACACTTTGAACACTTAGAAGTGCTCGAGGGTGTGATACTCCCTGAAGCAGGTGGGAAAACACAGTCCCACATCACATTCTTCACACATCTTCCGGGTGTCTGTCCGTTTGGGTGTGTGTCTGTCTGTGTTGCGACACACATGACACCGTCTGCGTGGGTTGGGGATTACTTGGTTGGGCGGGACCAATTCGCAAAAGTGGCGTTGTGTCAGTCTGGCGGGGCCTTCTGGTGCTTGAAAACGAGCTGCGGGTCGTTGCTGGCGGCGTGGACCATCCCTGAAGAAGAACAGAAGCTCCCGTGCAAGTTCGATGCAGTACGACTCCATCGTCTCAACTTCACCTGTTATTTCATGATATTGGATGTGGCAGTTGTAGAGGGTGAGGTCGAGTAGGTGGAAAAATAGTTTTTTATACCACCTCATCGTCTTCCTGGCACACTCGACCGACGATATGGCAGAGTCTGACTTGTCAACCAGCCGCATGTTGATGTTGTAGTCAATGATTGCAACTGGTTTTTTGACCGCCTCACCTGTGGCTCTTTCACGGCGTTTGGTGTCCTCTAAGCGGGGCAGGTGGATACTGGTGAGGATATTGACGTCACGATTGTCCATCCACGAGAGCATCAAGATATTAATTGCCTGGAGGTGGATGATGGAGCCCTTCTCCCGCCTTTCGGGTAGCTCTGGCATGTAGACACGATTCCTCCTGACGGTGCCACAGACGCCAGTGTTTCTGCTGTACAGGAATTTGGCAAGGGAAGGGCTGGTGTACCAGTTGTCGAGGTACAAGATGTGGCCCCTGTCCAAATATCCCTCCAACATGGTGATGACAACGGCCCCAGATATCCCATATGTCCTCTCCTCCACCAGTTCAGTGACCTTGCCCATGTAGAGGATGATGTCCTGGATGTAGCCGGTTTTGCAGTCGCACATCACGAACAGTTTCAGGCCATAACGGTGACGCTTGCTGGGGATGTACTGTCGGATGCTAATATTCCCCCTCCACAGCACCAGACTCTCATCAATGATGAGTTTTTGGTGAGCTTTGAAGGAGGCTGCAAACTTAGTTTTCAGGTATTCAAATATAGGTCTTATCCTCTCCATCAGGTCTTTGGTATTCCTGGGGCGTTCCTGGTTCCTGGTGTGGCTTGCCAGGCTATCAATAAAGTGCAGGTTTCCCATGATTGCCGTGAATCTATTTCTGCTCATGACTTTCCCAAAGAAGGGGGTTGCAATGAGGGGATCAGATGACCAGTACTTCCTGAGAGATGTCTTCTTGGTGACCCCCATCAGGATGACCAGTGCCAGGAATGAGTAGAACTCATCGGAAGACAATTCCACCCATGAGAGGCGTGCCGAGTTCCTCTTCTGCTCCTTTCCTGCCATAAAATAATAGTTGTACCAGTTCGTCTGGTCAACAATCAAGCCGACAAGGTTGGCAGTGAAGAACTGCAGAAAAACACCCAGTCTTGTGGTGTCAGGTCCACGATTGGGCATGGTAGGGCCGGCCTCAGCTGCCCCCACAAAGTTGTATTGTCCTGGTAGATAGTTCTCCCCATCCACCCAATCCCACCTATCAGCGCCTTCGTCGTCGCTAGATGGGGCATTGGGGTCATCGGGGTCATCGTCAGGGGCACCGGGGCGGGTCGGGCGGGTGGAGCGTGGGCGAGAGGTGGACCTGGGTCTGGAGCTAGACCTCAAACTTGATCGAGAGCTAGATCTAGAGCTCGAGTCGTTGCTGGGGCGTCTTATTTGCTTCACCTTCTGCATTCGGCCGCGGGTGGCACGCCCGCGAGATATGACACGCCCACGTCGTTTGCTTGCAGGGCGTTGGGGCAGGTCGGGGCGTTGTGGAGAGGCTGGTGATAAGGCAGTGGCGCGGGAGGGGCCTGGTTCAGGTGAGGGAGACATTCGTGGGGGGGTGTACGGGATGGAGCCTGAAGGTGATAGTGGGGGGGAAGAATGGCGAGGCGGAGAGTCTGGTGGTAGTGGTGGTGGTGGTGGTGACTCATCCCTCCCCGCGTGCTCTGGGTCGGGAGGGAACAGGGAGCGTTTTGGATCACATGACTGCCCTTGTCTCGCACCACGTTGTGCCCTTTCTCCATCACCAGGTTGTTCTATTTGTCCATCACCACGTTGTTGTTCGTCACTATGTTTATGACGACCATAGAACCTCCCCGGGGTATTTTTCTTGAGTGGGGAGATTATGCGAAGTGGGGGAGAAGGCAGGCGGGGTTGTGGGGGTACCTCCTCTTCACTCCCAGACTCGCCCCTTCTTCTCTTCAATCCCTTTCGTTCTTCCCCAGCTACACGCACGTAATTTTGAGGGTCAGCAGGTTCATCTGCAACAACAACCTCTTCCCCACTTTCTGAGGATTCAGTGGGGTCTTGGGGAAGTGGGCGGCGGGGAGGTGTACTTGCCCCTTGCTGTCTTTGTGACGGCCTGCGCGGCCTGACAGGAATCTGAGGAAGCTCTTCCTCTAGCTCTCTTATTTCGGCTTGCGAGGGGGCATACTCGTCCCCAGACTCGTCCATTGCCGAGTCAGTGTCACTATCAGGGCTGTCAGTGTCGTACAGTATATCCATGACCTCCTCTGTACTGCAGGGGCGGGTAAGGCGGGCACTATAACGTTGAGACATGGTGTTTCACTCGAGAGGGTGCGCGGTAAACTGACCATGAGGTGTGGGAAGGCGGGTGCCCTCTCCCGTCCCCGCACGCGCACGCGTATGGACAAAATGGTTTGAGATTAGTCTGCCGGCACCCAAAGTAGTTCCCATATAAATCTAGAGCCATTCTGAGAGTTACGACTGGAGCTATAATGGTGACGCGTTAGGCGCGTCTCTGGGGCTGTGCGTTACATACATAGCCGACGCGCCAGACGCGTCGCTGGGGCTCCACGGGTTAAAGGACGCCTGTGGTGTTAACGCCTTTAAGTTTCCTAGAACAGTTGGTGTAACACAGGAATAAACTATCCATTCAGTTTATATATTCCAGGGGAAATGAAACATTCATTATCACCCAAATTTATTAATATGTAGGCCTACATATTCATGGCCTTAGGTAATGTTTCCAAAAAATATTTATACTCTAGATATAATCCCTGAGATTATGGAGTATATTGGAAACCTTATTGCATTCATAGCGTTTCCTCTTCTCTATCTATCTATCTATTGCCTGACGCCGTGATCCCCGAACGGGTGGCCACGAACGAACCGCCCCCATGCACCTCTGTCCCCAGTCAGTCGACGCCCCTCCCCCCAACCAGCACCGCCTTCGTTCATGTACTTCCTCACTCCATCCTTCCACCTCTCATTCGGTCTACCTCTCCCTCTCTGTCCCTCCACCTCACTCTCGTACACCCTCTTAGTCATTCTCTCGCTTTCCATACGGTCCATATGGCCGAACCATCTCAAGTTGTTCCTTTTCACACTTTCCAGCACATCTACCTCCACACCACACCTCCTTCTTACTTCCTCATTAGTCTGTCTATCCCTCCATGTAACTCCGCAAGCACTCCTTAAGTAATTCATTTCCACTGCTCTCACTCTTGGTCTGAGTCTCTCAACCAACGTCCATGCTTCGCTTCCGTAAGTCAGTGTCGGGATTACCACACTGTCATGCAAGGACTTCTTCACTTCCATACTGACCACCCTATTTTTTGTTACTGCTTTTAGCGTTCCTACAACCCTCTTCCCCTGTTGTACCCTCTCCCGCACTTCTTCATCCATAGTCCCATCTTTACTCAACACACTGCCCAGATACTTAAAAGAGTTGACGATCTCCATAGCCTGACCGTTCAGCTTCACCTCACACTCTGTGACTTCACCCCTTTCGAAGACCATAACCTTGCTCTTCCCCGCATTTACCTTCAAATTCTGTTTTTCGCACACTATTCCAAACTCATTTACCAGACCCTGCAACTCCCATTCATAATCACTCATCAGAACTGTATCATCCGCAAACAGCAGTATAGGTAGCTTCCACTCAATTCCCTCCCTTTTCAGCGATACACCAACATCCACTGCTCTTGATAGTATTTCTTTCATGACTCCATCCATATATACAGTAAACAACCACGGGGACATCACACACCCCTGTTTCAAACCAACATTCAGGTCAAAGAACTCGGTCTGCTCACTCTCCACACATACTGCCGCCTTTGCACCCTCATACATGTTCTTCACTGCTTTCAGCAACTTGCCCTCTACTCCGTATATTCTAAGTACTTTCCACAAACCTTCTCTATCCACTCTGTCATAGGCCTTCTCCAAGTCCATAAAGGCAACATACACCTTTTGTTTCTTCTCCAGATATTTCTCCACAACACAATTCAGGGTAAAACTCTGATCTACACATCCTCTTCCCTTCCTAAAACCTCCCTGCTCGTCGCCTATCCATTTCTCCGTTCTCACTCTCACTCTCTCAATCACTACCCTACTGTATACCTTCCCTACTACGCTTAGAAGACATATTCCTCGGTGGTTAACACACACTCCTCTTTCCCCTTTGCCCTTGTATAGGGAGACTATTATGCCAGTCTTCCAGTCATCGGGTGCACTCCCCTACTCCCATGCTAGTTTGCACATTTTCCATACCCATTCTATCACTATCTCACCACCATACCTCAACATTTCCCCACACACTCCATCTGTTCCTGGTGCTTTCCCCAACTTCACTCTTTTCATGGCTTCCCACACTTCTGACCTCCTGATCTCCACCTCCTCCTCCACTACTTCTCCCTCCCATACCATATCCAGCTATGTTTGCTGGCTCTTCATTCCTTACATTTAGCAACTCATTGAAGTACTCCCTCCATCTTTCGACTCTCTCTCTTGCTTCTCGGCTAGCATTCTCCCATTCTTATCTTTCACACCCTTACTGTTTCCCTTGCTACCTTCCCTAACTTTCTTGACTTCTTTCCAGAACAGTTTCTTACTCTCCCTCCATTTTACACTCAGATTCCTTCCAAATTCCTCATCTACTCTTCTCTTACTTTCCTTCACTACTCTCTTTACCACCCTCTTACTCTCCACGTACCTCGCTCGTTTCTGTCTCTCGAAATCTTCATTCCCTCTACTACCCAACCACTGGGTATGCTTTCTTCTTTTCTTCCACAGCTATTCTTACCTCTTCTGTCCACCATCCTCTTAAAATTCAATTAATGTTCCTGGGTAGGCTTACTTTAGCCCAGGGAACGATTACCACATGACCTTGATACTTGAGGTTGTATGGTGGTATGTTATTATTGTATTTCCGGCCCTTCTGGGTACTCGTGACTTTCGCCATACTCGGCAGTCCTGGTAACCGGGCCTTATTGAGATAAGGACTCGGGAACTCGGGAACTTGAGGTTGTATGGTGGTATGTTATTATTGTATTTCCGGCCCATCTGGGTACCCGGGACTTTTTGCCATACTCGGTACTCCTGGTAACCGGGCCTTATTGAGATAAGGACTCGGGAACTACGGGAACTTGAGGTTGTATGGTATTCTGGTATCGCCCGCATAACTGGGCACTCGGGACTGTCACCATATCTGGCAGTCCCGGTGTCCGGGCCTTGGAACCGGACCTTTTGAGACAGGGCCCAGGGTACCTGGGTATTTGGAAAATAAACAGCATGTCATATTTTATTCTTACATCATAGTGGGATACATTCAAATATGATATTATTATGGGTACTCTTGATACCCTTGGAAAACAAAAAAGATATATGAGTGCTTGATTAATGTTAAAGTGACATGTATTCACTTTCAAAGGAAAACTTGGAAGTAAATACTGACAGTATCGCAGTGAATTGTGGAGTGAAGCATTGAATGGAAATAGGTTAAAATTTTCTGGAAATTAGGCTAAGGAAATTTGATCCTAAGTAAAAATATTATGGTGGCCTGAAAAATAACCTCTGGCTAGGGCACGACCAGGGGCTACCTGTCAGGAATTATAGAAATATGAATCTTATACTTACCTATAATTCCACTCTTAACCCGGGAACTGCCGGAAGACTCTTAAGAGTTCCCCCGGCGGACTGCGGGAAGACTCTTAACCCGTTGAGACCCAGCGACGCACGTGATGCGACGGCACTATTCGACCACCAGCTCCCAGCGACGCAACACGTGCGTCCGGCATATTAAAATCAGTTACGCGGCAGGTATCGTAAGGAAATGCCTAATAATGGTACCACGTACACTCTAGGGTATTGGAAAGGCGGGACTGGCGGCCGAAACGGGTTGGTGGGTCGTGCGGCTGAACCAGGGTGGATGAGAGGCATGTACTGAACCCCCTTTTTTGACCGCAACTTTGGACCTTATTTACTCAGGTCGTATTGGTTGTTTTTGCTTGAAAATTGTGTCAGAGCCGTGGGATGTCATTGTCTACACGTATTATTGGTGTACATGAACATAGTCTGAGCGGGTGATGGATAATAAACGGATTTACGTATACCCGCATATTGCCACACGACTTTGGACATGATTTACTCAGGTGGTATGGTAACTATTGGCCTAAAAATGATACAGGGTATTCGATACAATATGGGAAACCAGTGGTTGGCGGGAAAACGAGTTGGTATGGTGAGCGGCTGGATGGTGGGATGGATTAGGGGCGCATAAATATCCACCTTTTCGCTCCGACTTTGAACCTTAGTTACTCGGGTCGTATGGTCGGGTTTGGCTTGAGATTTGTGTTATACACAGTTTGATGGTGTTTGAGAGCTTTGTATGGGTGTACATAACCATGCCTAGTATTTCCTAGACGCTACAGGCTGCGTGAGAAAATCCTATATGCGGATATTGGCTCGTTACTTTCAACCTTATTTACTCAGGTTGTATGGTGTGGTTTGGTCTAAAAATGGTATAGGATATTCCTTAGGATGTTTTTGATTTTGGAGCAGTTGTCAAAACGACTTTGGACCTTATTTACTACGTGCATATGGTAGGAAGTACCTGGATGAGTTGTGTATATGATAGACTAATCTATATTTCTGTAGGTGTGACATTCCTTAGTCACGCGACTTTAGACCTTATAATGTCTTGTCCTATGTCATATTGCCTTGAAATTTGTAGTGAAAAGTTCGGTGGCTGGTAGATATGATAAGACCAAAGGATGCTCTGGGCTTGACATAGTGCGTGACAAAGGACATTCAGTATACCCGTTGTCTTCCGCGAGTGATCACCATGTCCCAACAACCTCCACGCCATAACCCATCCCGTGCTAAGGGCCTTACCATTGATGAAGCCCACGAAATCCTATTACAAAATGACGAGGAAGACTCTGACACCGAATCCTCATGCCTCGATGATTCAGAAGAGGAATATTTCCCAAGTAGGGAGGAATATGCCGCTATGAATCAGGAGGCACCTTACATCCCTATACGAGAACTCCCTCTTAGTTTTGAACAAATGAGGGAGAGGGAGGCTAGAAATTACCATTCCCCCATGTCTCCCAGGGCAAGGGATATAGAGGACTCCCCAGCAAGTGGGGAACAGGTCGAGCTACAGGAAAAAGTAGACGACCCAATGGCGTTCCTGGACATTCCCCTACACCACAGCCAGCCTACCCCTACGGCCGCGAGTGTGAGAGGCCACGTTCATGCTCTCCCTCCTCGCCGCCTCCCATCACCACCACCACGGAAGCCCTCACCTCTCAAAGGTGTAAAGCCCAAACATTTTTATGGGCTTCGCAGGAGACATGCCGCACCACCATCTAGTGAAGAGGAAGAGGAAGAGGAGGTTCCCGACACACCACCAAGGGAAGTGGAAAGACGTCGGATGGTTGCGAGGCGTCTCTTCCCAGTTATGGCAGCCCGGGAAGACGCCGCCGCAGCGGCCAGGGGAGACCCTCGCATCACCACACCACCACCAGCACCATCACCAGACTACACCCCACCATCACCGGGTTCACTACCCTACACCCCCACCGGAACTCCTAGACGAGTGCCCTACCACACACCAACACCATCACCACCTCCATTCGATTCTCACACAGAAGTGTCAGTTCCCGGGCGTGGGGTTGTAACTGGGCGTCCAAGACGGGTGGGTAAGGTGACCCTCGCTAGAGCCCCCCCCACTGGCGGTTCGAGAGGGCCAGGAGGGTCCAGGCGGCCGTCAGGAGGCAGGCCAAGGGCAAGGGCAAGGGCAAGGGCAAGGGGTAGGGCAGTGGCAAGAGACACGGTTGCGCCCCCTCGCCACCCTGGTGACTCAGATCCAGACGACCCTGAATCCGACGACGACGAAGATGCCGGCGAAGTACCTGATGTTTGGGATTGGCAGGATGGGGCACGGTATCAGCCCACCGACTGGCAATTTGTGGGCGCCGGGATTGCCGGCCCTACGTTCCATCACCAAGGACCTGACACCCCAAGACTGGACATCTTTCTACATATTTTTACTGCCAACCTGATGAGCCTAATTGTGGACCAGACAAACTGGTATAATTGGTACTTTATGGCTGGTAAGGAACAATCCAGGTACTCGGCCAGGCTGTCATGGGAAACACTCCAAATCCCAGAGCTCTACTCCTTCTTGGCGATCGTGATCCTGATGGGGGTGACGACGAAATCGTCAATAAGAAAATATTGGTCATGGGATCCCCTCATCCGCACCCCTATCTTTGCCAAGATCATGAGCAGGAACAGATTCTCTGCAATCATGGGGAACCTGCACTTCATTGACAGCCTGGCAAGCCATACCAGAAACCAGGACCTCCCCAGAAACACCAAAGACCCCATGGAGAGGATAAGACCAATTTTTGAGTACCTCAAGATAAAGTTTGCTGCGGCCTTCAAACCCCATCAGAAACTCATAATTGACGAGAGTTTGTTACTGTGGCGGGGAAACATCAGCATCCGACAGTACATCCCCAGCAAACGTCATAGGTATGGCTTGAAGACCTTCGTCATGTGTGACTGTTTGACTGGCTACATCCAGGACATCATTCTGTATATGGGGAAGAAGACAGAGTTGGTGCCATCGAGGACATATGGTATATCAGGGGCTGTTGTCATCACCTTGTTGGAGCCATACTTGGACAGGGGCCACATACTGTACCTGGACAACTGGTACACCAGCCCCTCCCTTGCCAAGTTCTTGTATAACCGCACAACAGGCGTGTGTGGCACCGTCAGGAGGAACAGAATATTCATGCCCAATCTACCACCCAGGTGGGAAAAGGGCTCCATCATCTACCTGCAGGCCAATAATGTCCTCCTGTTATCCTGGATGGATAACCGGGACGTCAACGTCCTCACAACAGTCCACCAACCAATCTTCCAAAACAGCCGACGACGTGACCGAGCAACAAGGGAAATAATCCGGAAGCCTGAGGCAATCTGTGATTATAATATCAACATGCGGCTGGTTGACAAGTCCGATGCTGTCATCGCTTCGTGTGAATGTGCGAGGAAGACTATGAGGTGGTACAAAAAATTGTTCTTCCATCTCCTAGACATCACCCTGTACAACTGCCACATTCTCCACCATGCAATTACTGGCAAGCGAGAGACGATGGAGGACTTCTGCATCGAGTTGAGCAGAGAGATGTTGCATACATACATGACTCAACCCCGCAACCCGCAACCACCAGCACATCGTCAGCCAGCAGCAAAAGGGATTGCCAGACTCACTGAACGCCATTTCCCCACGTATGTGCCAGCCACTCAAGCCCAGGTGAGACCCCGCAGGCGGTGTCATGTGTGTCGCAACACGACACGAAGGAGCCCTATGCGTGTTGACACCACCAATTTCTGCAGGCAGTGTAATGTTGCCCTGTGTCACCCGGACTGCTTCATCCAGTACCACACCCTTGAACACTTCTAAGTGTATAAAAAAGACTGCGAAAAAAGACGTTAAACCAAGTGTAAATACTAAGTGTAAATAATATCTGTATAAAGTGATAAACTATAACTTCATAATAACAGTGAGATACATTTTACTTGTACAACTAACAAAAATACAAAGTGAAAGCCAATATTTCTAACTAAAAAGTGCCTACAAATGATATAATATAAGTAAACTATACGTTAAACTATTCTATATAATAAAGTGACAGTGTGGCAGTGTGTAAAGTGCTGGACTAATGTACAGTTAGACAGAGAGCGCGGGAGTGAGAACTGTCACCTGGTGTCCGTCTGTCTGTATGTAGGGCGGGAGTCGTTGCCACGAGTGAACACTTACGTCATTACTTGCATATGTGCACTTATTACACTTGAACTTTACTTATTATGACATTATTGATACATACATGGTATAATATGAACTATAAAGGCACACAAGATACTCGGGTGGTATGCAAATGCCCAAACACCCGAAAACTCGACTCATCGTACATCTGGCTGCCGGGCTCCTCAGCCTGCCCGCGCGGGCGGGATATATGAACCGGGCCAAACTGCAGCTGTCATCTCAGGACCCCCCACCCCCTTAGGACCCCTAAAAATCATCGGTAAGCAAAAAAAAAAATGTTTCCTTATTTTCTCTTCATTCTTATTTAGAAAAAAAATAAAAAAAAAAAAAGTCAAAATCGCTTGGGATTGGGGTGAACAAAATATTAAAACTGGCTGGGGCTCAGTGGGTTAAGAGTCAGAAAAAAAAAATCAATTTAAAACACCGAATTCTTTTTTTTTTTTGCCCCTGGGCCATGCAAAATATCACTCCTCTACCTCCCCTCCTTCCCCACTTTCCTCCCCTCCTTCAGTTATCACCTATTTTCCCTGTTATTCCCTTATTCTGTGGTATATTTTCGTGCTAACATTAGCGAGTTGCAAGCAGGGCATTGTCATCACTGTTAGCAAGCGAGTGCAAGAGAGAGAGAGAGAGAGTATCGATCGACAGTGTCTCTCCAGCCTTGGGGAAAAGTGGCGGGAGAGGAGCTTGCCTCAGCCATACATTATGTAACTCCCGGCCTGTATCGCCGATTTTGACCATCCAAACGCTGTTTCCACTTGTTTTATTGTTGTAACAGGTTAATACCTTTATAATCAACCTATAATAGGCGCATATGGAGAAGTATTAATGCTATTTATGGTAAAATAAATATTTTAGTGATTGAAACAGCTCAAATACATGCACACAGGCAGAGGTGTCTCATACCCCCCATGCACACTTCAGAGGTTAAGGGAATATCTGTCATGGTATCATGTTAAAACACAACCAGCACAGAACAAATTAGGCTTAGGAAATTTGTTCCTAAGTACAAATCTTACGGTGGCTTGAAAAACAACCTCTGGTTTAGGCACAACCGAGGTTTGTCTGTCGGGACTCACAGATATAAGCTGATGACACTCGCATATAATTCAACACTTAAGTCAGTATCTATCGAGCTACATTGTTAAAACACACTATCTCAGAACAAAAGACACTGCCGCTAAGGAGCCGAGGTTCGTATGATACGACATACAGAAATAAACACAATAATTCGAGGATTTAGAAAGTGAAAGTGGCTCTGATGATACGCCCGCCGACCAGCCCAGACTACGAAGTCCTTACTTACAGGATTACAAGTGAAATTGGTCCAAACAAACACATTCCTAAACGCGTATATGATTTCAACTGCACTAATATTCACTATGGACCAAAAATGACTCGCTCAAGAGGGGCTATGTAACCCTGAGCATGAGGCAAGGACACGCACGTCCACCTTGGCTGGCTCGGTGGGCGAGAGAAGGTTCCTGGGAGGAACAGCCAACTAGCAGATGTATGGGAAACAGAGGTAGACCGGAGCGCGCGTAGGCGCGGTGTTCAAACTGTGCTAATTCTTTCCATTTTATTTCCTACTTTTCAGTGGCTCCGACCCAATGACGTACCGTAGGAATGATTAAGGGGTACCCCCTATGATGATCTTGGATCTCGACCACCGTGATCCAGGTTAACCCGGGCTCAGAGGAGCCCGGAACGAGGCCAACATAGGCACTTACGTCATTGACGTAAGGAGCCACCAATAAATAGTACTGTATGTGGATTGTCTTCCATCTGCTCTGCCAGAACTTCTGTACATCTAAGAATGATTTATACTTTTTAATTTTTTCTTCCCCTGCCGTGTATGGCTGTACATCACCATATTGACGTGTACATCCTTGGTCATATGACTACTCAATGCCTACCTGTATATATTGATGCTTTTTTAATTGATACACATGTAACTACATTATCTTAATATGCACCATGTAGTTACACTCTTTTTCTAATAAACCACAAGGTTTATTGTGTCTTTTCTTGATCATCTGATTATACTAAGGTTTGGTTTTTGCTGCTTGGATGTCCGCCTCCGACTTGGGATTCAAGCCCTACGTTGGATAACGTAGAGACTGCTACTAAATTGGGAGGTTTGACAACCTCCCAAATAACCAAATAAGGAAAACCTCCTATTTGGTGGCAGTCTTGGAGTATCTAACGACAGAGTATCCCACCCTCACCCCTAACCTCTGCCCATCCAATCTAGTCTGATTACTTGATACCTTGATGGCTGTACCTGGCTGAGGGCAGGTATGTTGAGTTCGCGCATGCGTCCAGAAGGAAGCTAGATTGAGTGGGCAACTATTTTAATTTTTTCTACCCTACATTTTTTCCTTTTCTATTCTCAATAAGTAGTCTCGAAGTGTGTACAACGTACCTAGTAGAGACTTAAGGTGCTACTCTAGAAGATATTGGACTGCACATGTAGTACCGATAAATCGGCCCGCTGTCCCAGCGGCTGAACTTATAAGCCCTACGTTGGATACTCCGAGACTGCTACCAAATAGGAGGTTTTCCTTATTTGGTTATTTGGGAGGTCGTCAAACCTCCCAATTCTGACATAATTCGTCATATTTACGATATACCTGTATAGCAATATTTTGTTTTCCATGTGCTTTATTTATTAGTGACGATATGCTTTATACAGTAATGTCACTCTTCAAACTCATGCATCAGCTGTTTGAAACACCCGCCTCAGAGTGTTAAATTAAAGAGACCTACATCGTAAGTGTACGCTCATTCACTTATGGAATCGTTCTTATGATCGGGAGCTCACTACGAAAAAACTTAGTAAAATATGATAAAAGAAAATTAAATTTGAACCGCTATAATCTATGCTTCACATCGTGTGGATGTTGATAGCGTGGGTGTGCCCGCAGACGCTGCTGTGCCTAGCGCCATTCGTCCTTATCACTCTGGGGGAAACGGTGGGGGGGGGGGGGGGGGAGACGTGGTAGGTAGGTCCAAAAAACTGTCCCTAGTACTATCCTTCTACTCTAAACTTTCCCTGTTACTAACGTTTTTGAGCCAGTACCGATACAAAGGTCAGCCTTGTGGATCTACACGGTCTACGGCGAGCTCGAAAGAAGAAGTAGCCGACAGACGTGCGTTTGCCGAACTGTCTTCATTCTGTATTCTACGGTCTCTACTAGTGAGTCTTTTGCTCATCATGTATTATCTGAGATGTTCTAGAATAGGTTTAGATTAGATAGGTCAGGCGTCCCCATTGGCACGGGCCCCAGGAGTGTGATTTTATAAGGGTGCTTAGGCTGGCGTCCCCTCGTTCTCCTGTGAACTTGGCCGCTATAGTGTTATTGTTATTTCTGCTCTAATGTTAGCCTAACTAGTTGTTAGGAGGCTTATTGATACAGGGCACCACTTTTTGGCTACCTTTCTGGTAGGCTAAGCGTTTTTGTTGTCATCGGCAGACTATAATTTAAGAGTTGCTTCACGTGGTGAAGAACTTTCTATAGTTTTCTGCGTCGTCCCTTCCCTACGCGAAGTTCGTCATGATGAGGTTGGCTACTGGATTCTTCCTGAAGGTAAGAGTATTGCTGTGTCGTTGTGCTGCTTGCCCTAGGCCTCGTAGACAGCCTTGATGTAGGGATATTTTATGGCTAGGTTGTATTATTATTAATTGTTAATTATAATAATTGTAGCCATAAGATGTGACCTTCACTCTCATGAATTTTTTTTATTAATGAAAGGAAGGTGTCAGGAGACGTCCTGACATATATAAATATTTACGTGTTGTGTTAGGCTATCTTATTGCAAACGAGTTCGAAAACACAAAGGGTTTGGTTCAACTCTTCCGGCGGAAAATAGCTGAGTGCTATTTTTCTGCGGCGGGCTAGAGTAACGATCCAAGTAACCCGTTCGTGGTCGAGCGCCAGAACTAAAATTCCCGGTGGAAGGGGAAGGCTTCCAAACGGGATTTCGGCTCAGCCGGAATGACTCGCCTATACTTTTATTTAATAGTGGCCCCTCCATCATTGACGATATGCCTATTAGTATAATAGTCTCCCATCAAACACCGCGGTCGCTAGTTTGAATCTACCGCGCGGGAGGACAGGAGTACAACTTCATAAGTGCAACGCGTATTCTCTTATGGAATCGTCTTTATGATTGGGTACTCACTACGAAAAAACTTTGTAAAAAATAAAAAATTTAAATTAACTTAATAATTGCTATACTCAAGCTCTCCCATGCGTGGATTTCTTGCGTGTGGATTCCTGACGCTGGCCCTATAGCGGCTATACTTCCTTCCTCCTCCCGCGTCCGTTACGTGAGGGTGGGTTACTCTGTGCTCCTGCTTCATTCTTCATTCGATCGATTCTAGTGAGTCCTTGCTCATTCGTATACATCTGAGTTGTATTGAACATGTTTTTAGATTAGCTAGCACAGACTACCCTATTGGTACGTCCGCAGGAGGTTGGTAAATTAGGGTACTATTGTAACAGGCGCCTACGTGTCCCAGGATCATCGCGCCATGTTTGTTATTGTGTGTTTTGTTTGGCGCCTTTAGCTTTCTGATAGTTATTTAGGAGGCCACCATTCCGCAAGTTTATGCTTCAGGCCGTCATTATGAGGTAGTTGCATAGTTTATTCTAGCAGATGCTCAAGTTCAAGGGTTGCCACACGTGGTGTGGAATCTTCTGGAGTCCGTATCTGCGCTTGGGCCTCTGCCTCCTCGTGCTGCTGCTGCTGGGTCTTCGGAGCGTCTGGATGCAGCCACCTTGATGTTTCATCGTCACCTCATGGTCAGCCTCATTAGGGGTGTCCAATGTAGGCTAGGGGTTATTTATAAATTATAAATTAAGCTCTATATATGTGTAAGCCTAATATTTCCCCGATATACTTGTATTTTGCATGTGTGCTTTCATGCTTTAGGGGTTTGGAGACGTCCCTTTTATTTGGTGGGTTTTTTTGAGGTTAGGACTTTCCCAGATAGCCTAAGTCCTCGCCTCTGAAAATTTTGGTTCATTTTTCCGGCGGCTTTCTCAGCAGAGCCGGCGTTTTCTCGTCTCAGACGATAAGAAACCAACCAAATGTCCCGGCGTGGTGTGCTGAACCACAAACTTTCCGGCGGAATATGCTAAATTCTTAAGGGAGTTCGGCCCGCCGAGTGAACTCGCCCTGACCGATAGCCTCACGCAGTAACTTCTCTCGCCCGGCGTAACAGTTAAGGGAGCTTAACCATGACTCAAGTCATGAAGCGAGTTAACTATCCATCTAGTGCTTATAGTCAATGATAGTAAAACGCTTAAGGTCGATTGGGCCGGTGACACTTTGTCACAGGTAAGCAGTTCATAATGTACCGTATGATAAAAGGAAATACCCGGAGTTTTTCTACCAGGTCCAGCGGAAGGTTAGAGTAGCAGTGGCTATAACTAATTTTCCGGCAGACTTGAGATAGGATGTGTTAATACCTCTCAGGTTGTCCTTATGAGCATTGATTCCTGGAAATTTTCTATTTCCAGAGTCTCAACACTTCAGTAGTAGCGGTTCCGGCAGCAGAGGAGTAGCCGCTTCCGGCAGGGGGAGGGGGGGGGGGGTCCCTAGCTCCATCAATGCCTCGCTTTGACCTTTGCACTACGCCTACTTGCTCATTATTACCAGTTTTTGCCCACAATTTATGTATAAAATGTGTAAAGTGTCTTGATCGCTCAAGGGGACTATGGGTGTCTAAACGGTGTGCCGTGTGTTCTGAGTTACGAGCGGCGGTTTTTGATACGAGAGATTTGTCTTGCTTAGCAGCCTTGAAGGAGATCAAGTCAATTTTTAACGTTTATGCGAAAGACACTGCTCATAAAGCTCTCCATTGTGATGACGAGGAGCTCTGGGAACACCTCGTCATTAAATCTCCGTTAGTTAAGCCAGCTCAGGCCAGGTCAACCAAACCTAAAGTTAAATCGAAAGTACTGTCCAAGCAGGTAGTGACGAGTAGTGAAAGACATTGCCGAGCCGCCCCCCGACCGGTCTAAGAGGAGACGGTCGCCTTCGCCGAAGCGCAAATCTAGATCGCGTTCTAGATCTCCTAGGAAACAGTCCCGACATTCTTCCGCCGAGTCTTCGAGGTCGATGAAACGCCGGAAGGAGGGTTCTGCTTCCTCAAAGCCGTCCACTTCAAGTCTTTTAAGTGCCCGTACGGTTATTTCACAACCGCTTCCCCAGCCATTGCCGGGGTCGCGGCCACCTCCCTCCACTCCTACCTCTTTAACGTATAACGTCCAATCTGGCGGCTCAGAGGTAGGGGCGGAGGGGATGGAGTCTAGTCCCAGGGATGAACAATCATTGAGTGAGCCACAAGAGTTTACATTCACCATTCCTAAGCTAAGTTATGTGCCACGTAAAGGTCCCCCGGTTAACAGAGTGTTAGCGGATCAGTATAGGGGTTCTCCGTCTTGCTCAAATCAAATTTTTGATAACTCAGGTGATACAGGACTCCCAGCCACCCGCGGCACAAAGCCGGGGGATCTGGAGACAATCCGAACCCTCACAGGTTAATGTTCAGGACAGAGAAATTGAACAGGTAGATATCATACCCTCGTCAGTCCCTGATTTGGTGTGGCCACCGGCGGCCCCAACGACTACTCCCCGGCCTCCAAGACCGGAAGTGATAGAACTGCCAGAAGAGCCGGAAAACATAGAACTGTCTTCAGCTCAACCAATTAATAATGAAGTAGAGTCAGAATGTGGGTCTCAGTCCTCTCGAGGATCCCACGGTAAGTGTGTGACTACGGAGGAGCTACATGATATTTTCCACAGAGTAATGCAACAGTATCAGCTACCTTCTTCTCAGGCTCCTTCCACTAGCACAGCGGTAGTTCCCCCACTTGAGTCTACGGTAAGGCCGTTAGAGCCCTCAGGTGTTTCACATTCCCATTCCTCTTTGCCAACGGTTAACGTAACTCCAGTGACTGCCACGGCTAGTAGCACGACAGTGCCAGCCTCCTTGACTACCACTAACGTCCGTGTCATTACAGACGTTACTCCTCCCCCTCTTGATAAGCCTCCACAGAGAAAAGGCCCTATGCCTCTTCTCTATGGACCATATTGCTCATGGGTTCAGTCAATACCTCAGAAACCGCACTTGGCACAAGCTACCATATCGGGGGAACTACCGGTACCTAGTGAATGGACCATTGAGGTTAACAAGAGTAGAAAACTAAGAGCTAAGGATGTCCAAGGAAGGTTACTAGATGTTACCATTAAGGTCATCCCATCTGTTTATGGTGCTGATTTCTTTGTGTATTCGGCCTCCCCGGCGATGCCTCCGGCCTCATCTGCAAAACTTTTTGCTGACTGGTCAAGGAATGACGGCGTCAATGATATAAAAGCTCTACATGCACTTACGCCGGAACTGGATACAGTCCCGGTACTAGATCAGACAAACACACCAGTCTTGCAGGTGGGGCAGGTAGGTGTAGGTCCGTGGGTGGACTGGGAACTAGAGGCGCAGGTTTTTGCATCTACTATTACCACTAAATCCTCCCATCAGGTACTTCAGGAAGTTCATTCATGGTTCACTTTACCGGTTAACAAAGCAGGCGGAGTGTTACCTGCTTTATTTGAATTCCTGGCAGCTCCCAAACTATCACTTTACGACCTGCATGAACCTTTTGCCACACCCCCTCCGGCTCACGTAGACAGAGACTTTAAGCTACGCAATAAAGCGTATAGACTGTGCTCTCAATACCTCGTCAGTCGCCAGGATGCCCAGTCACTCACGAGAACTATAACAGCCATATCAGACCAACATGTAAGGAAAGCCACGGACTTGTCACACAGGCTCCTTCTACAAAATTCTATTCAATCCTTAGGTGATATTAGAATAGCGATCATGGAGGCGGTTAAAGCAAGACAGGATCTAAGGGTGTACTTGGTAAAGAAGTTGCCGGAGGACATAACCCGCCGAGTAACTCTTTCCCCGGTATTAACTGCACCACTTCTTTCCCCAGAAACGTGGAGTATTGTTTTCAATTTGGTAGATCTGTGGAAGCAGGGTACCTCCCTGCCAAAGAAAGAGACCTTTAAGAAACCTTACTCGAAACCTAAGAGCGGCGGGAAGCCCCATCCTACTCAAACTAAACAGTCCTTTCGAGAACCAAGGCCTCCTCAGCAGCAGGGAGGTACTCAGCACAGACCTAGGCAGGGGAAACAGTCAGGCTATAGAGGTAAGTCATACCAGAAGCCTACTCAAGGACAGACGCATGCCAAACCTAGCCAGCCGTCTAACCCCACTCCGCCGCCACCACCAAAAAACTAGTCAGTTACACTCTCTCTCTCCCAGGGCCTACCGCAGGCGAGTTGGACTCGAGAGTTGTCCTACCGGACAGACCCAGTACAGAAACTGGGTCGTTCCGAGCATGTTGCAGGGCTTGGCCCCGGCGGTCATGGGCCAGGACAGTGATAACCAAAGGCATATCTTGGAAGTGGCTCCGGCGACCTCGTTTACGTCAAACTCTAGAATTCAACAATGTTTCTTTAGAGGTAGAGTCACTTGTCCAGGAAATGATCAACAAGCAAATCATTGTCCAAGTAGATCCAACTTGCCCTGTTTTCACCTCCAGACTATTTCTAGTGCCAAAGAGGGACAGTGTGCAGATGCGACCAGTAGTCGATATCTCGCGTCTGAACACACATATTCACAATTCACCCTTCAGGATGCTTACAGTGAATCAAATCAGGCTCTCACTCCCGCTGCAAGGCTGGATGTGCTCATTAGACCTGAAAGATGCCTAATTGGCATGTCCCCATAAACAAAAGGTTCCAAAAATTCCTCGCCTTGAGGATCAGGCAAGAGACTTACGTCTTTCAGAGAATGCCTTTCGGTTTGAACCTGGCACCGAGAATCTTTACAAAATTAGTCCGGCAGGCCCTCATGCCCTTGCTAGCCCAAGGTATCAAAGTGTGGTGGTATCTAGACGACTGGCTAGTAGTGGCGGAGTCAGAGGAGTTATGTCAATTTCATGTCAAGCAAGTGTTACATCATGTACAAACTCTAGGATTCAAGGTCTATCTATCTATCTATTGCCTGACGCCGTGATCCCCGAAGGGGTGGCCACGAACGAACCGCCCCCATGCACCTCTGTCCTCAGTCAGTCAACGCCCCTCCCCCCAACCAGCACCGCCTTCGTTCATGTACTTCCTCGTTACTCTTAGTCATTCTCTCGCTTTCCATATGTTCCATATGGCCGAACCATCTCAAGTTGTTCCTTTTCACACTTTCCAGCACATCTACCTCCACACCACACCTCCTTCTTACTTCCTCATTAATCTGTCTATCCCTCCATGTAACTCCGCACGCACTTCTTAAGTAATTCATTTCCACTGCTCTCACTCTTGGTCTGAGTCTCTCAACCAACGTCCATGCTTCGCTTCCGTAAGTCAGTGTCGGGATTACCACACTGTCATGCAAGGACTTCTTCAAGGTTAACTTGACAAAGTCGCTCCTTGTTCCCCAAGAGAAATTCAGTGGATAGGACTGGTTTGGAACACTGCCAATCTGACTCTTACTCAGAGTGTGGACAGATTTCGCAGGAAACTGTTTCTTTTTCTCCACAGTCTGAATACGACGAGGAAAATGTGGGAGTCCCTAGTCAGTTCACTCAACTGGATCCAATTAACTGTGACGTTGGGCCGGTTGAAAGTAAAGAGATTAATCATGGAAGGCAACAAATTTTTCCCACTATTGCCGGCGGGAAAACTGTGGTCGATTCCTCGATTAATTCACAACTTACTGTCGGTCTGGGCAAAGACCGAAACATTGTACTCGATAATGACATGGGTTTCTCCTCCACCTACAGTAGGGTAGACACAGACGCTTCAGGGGTAATAGGCTGGGGTTATCAATCCAACCTAGGTCACCAAGCTCAAGGTCTCTGGCCCCAAGACGTAACTTTTCACATCAACAAACAAGAGCTTCTAGTCCCATTGTTTTTCCTTCAATCTCACGGCTCTTCCCTACAGGGGAAGTCAATTGCATTCCGAATGGACAACTTGACTGCAGTTCACTGCATTCAGAAGCAAGGGTCGACGAGGTCTCGAAAGTTGATGGGGTTGTCAGAATAGATTGTTGCTCTGGCCGAATCGCTGAGCATTCATCTACTCGCATCTTACCTCCCGGGGATAGCAAACATCTGGGCGGACGCCTTGTCTCGGAGACAGAGCACCCTAGTAGAATGGGCTCTCAAGCAAACCGTCTTCAACAAGAGGATTGCAGAGCCATACCGTCCACAAGTGGATCTCTTTGCGTCCGAGGGGAATCACAGACTACCTCTCTATCTGACCCGCCGGGCAAGAACTCCGGCGGGGGGTCCAGACGCTTTACTGGAGGACTTGAACAGGTGGAATTCAATCTATCTTCTTCCGCCTCCAGACGCTTCACTCATGTGTCAAGTAGTTCACAAACTACGAGGTTACCGGGGCATAGTCTCGATGATCGCGCCAATGTGGCCGGCTCAAGTGTGGTATCACCAATTGCAAACGTGGTGCAGGAACCCGGTGTCACTCCCGGTCTCTGCCTTCCACTTGGAGACAATTGGCAACCTTCAGACCTCGCTAACTTTTGCCTTATGGACATTTACAATGCAAAATGGCTGACTCGGTATAGGCAAAGTGTCACTAGTAAATTTCTGAATCAATATACTCTGTCAACCAGGAGACAATACCAATCACATTGGAAAACTTTCACAACCTGGATAGTAGAAACAGCGCAATCTGATCCCTCAGTGGCTTTAATTTTTAAATACTTAGATTATTTGTTTGAACAGAAGCGCTTCTCAGTTGTTACTTTAACCCTCCAGCCCCGGCTATGTATTATATATATATTCCTCGAAACCCGGGTGTTTTGGCCGAAAAACGTCTAGGCTAGGCTACCGTATATTCGTTAATCAGACTGCTTCCCGCATTCCCGCGCATCCCCAAGCGTAGCTGTGTTATTTACCTGTAGAATGGCATTAAGTAGAGCTCTCTAAGTCAACTGGTTGAGCTGTGATGATGATTTCATTGGAGATAACTTTATGGCCAAAACAGCCACTTTACACCACTTTTCGATACTTAACAACAACATACAGGCACACACGAACAAGCGACGCTCTCCTTCTTGTGGCCGGAGATGCGGGGCGACGGTCCAGCCGGCTGTTGTTTACATGCGTCGGACCGACGCCTCACACACGAAGCTCACAGGCTTTCAACCACTGGGCGTTCAAGAGACCTTCCGGGTACCTGTTATATGCTTTTTTATGGGCGTTCAAGAGCCCTTCCGTGGTGAGAGGGTTAAAGAATCACTTATCTGCCATTAGAAACCCCTTTTTCGACCTAACTGGTCTATTCATACCACAGGCGGAGGAGAAAGGGTTCATGAGAGCATGTTTCAAACTACACCCACCACCACGTCAGCTCATGCCTACCTGGTCGCTAGACAAAACGTTATCATTACTTCAGTCACGCAAGTTTAACCATGCGCCGGATTTTGAGTCAGTATGAAAAAAGGCTGTGTTCCTCATGGCTTTGGCGACAGGTAACAGAGTGTCAGAGCTGGCGGCGATGAGCAACGAGCCAATTTGTCTCAGGTTTGGGAGATTGCACGAACATGTGCAGATCGCGCCGTTTCCCACATTTATTGCCAAAAACGAACATTGTGATCATGTTTTCTCAGAATTCTCAGTCCCGGCGCTTAAACGGGGACATACAGTCTGGCCTGCCAATACACGAGCTTTTAATACGCGATTCACTTTATACGCGAGGAGGGGGTCGAATCATACCCAAAACTTTCAAAATGCGTGATGTACCTTTAACCCTTCCTCCCCGGGCTGTCTTACCAAATGACGGTCGCCCCTACCCGGGCGATATGGCTGAAAAACGTCTAGGCCTAGGCTACCGTATTTATGTTTATTTTCACTGCTAGAACTTTCCCACTCATCTATAATCGTAGTGCGGTTTTCAATCTGTATTTTGGCATTGAGTAGAGCTCTGTAAGTCAACTGGTTCAGTTGTGATGACGATTTCAGTGGCGCCAATATTGCAGAGATGTTGCCAATATGGGGGCTTTTTAGACACTAATTTCGTCATGATGTCAGAACAATAACATTGAGGAGTCTTCTCCTTCTTGTTTTCGGAGGTGCGGTGACGAACGCTTGGGTTTGTTGACATACGTCGTACGCGTATGATAGATCTGGGAAATACTGTAGACGAAGTATGGAAAGGTACAAGAGACTCCATGATTAAAGCAGCTGAGAAAGTATGTGGGAAGAAAACCTTTAAAATGTGGAAGAAGAAAGGTAACGCATGGTTTAGTAAAGAGATAGAAGAAATAGTGAAAAAGAAGAAAGAGTTCAGAAAGAGTATGCTGCAAAAGAATATACCTAGAAAAACAAGAGATGCGAGGAAAGAAGAATATAAAAATTTGAAACAAAGAGTGAAGAGGGCGATACAAGACGCTAAAAGGAAGACAGATGAGGCATATGGGAGAAAGATTAGTGAACAGTTTCTGAATGACAGGAAAGCATACTACAGAGCTGTGAAAGAAGCCAGAGGGAAGAAGACTGAGAGTGTCTCAGGTGGTAGGATGAGGGACATGAATGGGGAAGTGGTAGAGGGTGATGGTGTGGTGAAAGTATGGAAAGATCATTTTAGTAGCTTAGCTGTAAAGAGTAGGGGGAAGGCAAAGATCTCATCCATAGGAATGGAGAGAGGTAGAATAAACAGGGTAGTTGAAAGCCAGATAAGCAGAGAAGAAGTAAAAGAAGCAATCAATAGACTTAAAATGGGCAAAGCTGCTGGAGTAGATAACATCCCAGGTGAAATGCTGAGATATGGAGAAGAAGCTGTTGACATAATGCATAGGTTATGTAAGTTAGCATGGGAAAAGGAAAGTGTACCAGAGGACTGGAGGAAAGCAGTGATAGTACCCTTGTACAAAGGGAAGGGTAGTAAAGAAGAGTGTAAGAATTATAGGGGAATTAGCTTGCTTAGCATACCTGGAAAGGTACACGCAAGAGTAGTAACACAGAGGCTACAGAAGATAACGGATGACAAAATAGGCGAGGAACAGGGAGGTTTCAGAAAGGGCAGGGGCTGCGTTGACCAGATAGCCTCAATGCGATTGTTGGTAGAGAAGTATCTGGCCAAAAACAGAAAACTCTATGCAGCATTCATGGATTTGGAAAAAGCCTACGACAAAGTAGACTGGGAGGGCCTGTGGGATGTGTTAACAGTATATGGTGTGGGAGGAAAGTTGCTAATGGCAGTAAAATCTTTTTATAGGAATGCAATGGCAAATGTGAAGGTAGGGGATAAGTTAAGTGAAAGTTTTGAGGTCAATGTAGGTGTAAGACAGGGATGTGTCATGTCTGCTTGGTTGTTCAATATATACATGGATGGAGTGATTAGGGAATGTAGGGCTGTATCAATGAGTGTGGGAGCTAGACTGGAATCAGAGGGAAGAACATGGAAGATTTTAACATGCCTATATGCGGACGATGCAGTCCTGTTGGCGGAAAATGCTGAAGAACTTCAGAGAGTGGTCACTGACTTTGACAGGGTATGTGAAAAGAGAAAGTTAAAGGTCAATGTAGGGAAATGTAAGGTAATGGTGTTTGAGAGAAGAATGCATGAAACTATAGATTTTAAGGAACAATATAGAATCAAGAAAGAACACAAGAAAAGCTGTAAAATAAAATTGAAAAATGAAGTACTAGAAGAGGTTGAAAGTTTCAAGTATTTGGGAGCTGTACTATGCAAATATGGTAAAATGGAGAGTGAGATAAAAGAGAGAAAAATGCAAGGGAGAAAAGTTATTGGAGAACTTGATAGTATTCTCAAAGGAAGAATGGTTAGCCAGGAAGTCAAAAAGTCACTGAGAAACAGTGTGCTGCTCCCAACACTCTCGTATGGAAGCGAGACATGGACGGCAAGTGACGAGGACCTCTTCAAACTAAGAGCTGTGGAGATGAGCTTTTTCAGAATGGCAGCTGGCATGAATAGGCTAGATGGGCCAAGTAATAGGGAAGTGTACGAGTCCTTTGGAATGGAAGAGCAGGCTTTGGGCATTGATTGTGGTGTGGTTGAGTGGATAAAGAGAAGTACTTTGAGGTGGTATGGTCATGTTCAGAGAATGGATGAAGACAGAATGCCAAGAAAGATATATGGGAGTCAGGTGAGTGGAACCGCTAGTAGTGGAAGACCACCTATGGTATGGGAAAAGAAAGTGGAAAAATATATTGAAGAAAAACTTCCACGTAGTGGAAGGGGCATTGTGGCACGGGCAAAGGAGGCATGTCTTGACAAAGTAGCTTGGAGACGTTTCTGTCATGGCCATCCTCTAGTGGGGGTTTCCCAGGGGGAAGCAAGGCGTCGGAGATGATGATGATGACGTCGTACGCACGGCATTCGGACCAAGCTTAATTAGGCTATTAAGCTCATGCCTTAGATAAGGCATACCGGGTAGTGGCCCTTCTTTCGTGCTGTCCTTACCTAAGGCAGACCGGGTAGGAAGGGTTAAAACGCGAATCCGGGGCCGATATAAGGGCAATTCCGGGGAGTTCAGCTAATACGCGAGGCCCCTCACCATTCCGCGCATCCATCTGCGCAGGGACGCCAGTTACGTGGGCACGCAGGGCATTGTGGGATACGCCAGTCTAACCTCAGTCCACGCTCGCACAACAGCAGTCCGACTCGTGTGCAGTGATATCGTTTTTTGCCCCCATCATCATGCCCCCTCGCAAGAACAAACTTATCACCCACCAAATGAAGCTGGAGGTCATCAAAAGAAAAGGAAAAGGAGAAGGAACTGAACTCGCCCTGCCTCGGAGCCCCCACCCTTCATATCTACAGTACAAACTGTTAATTTTAAGGTGAGTTTATTATTATTGTTATATTTTCTTATGATTTGGATGTTTATGTATACATATATGTACCTTTTGTGGCAATTGACGGAGATAAATAGGCCTAAAGTAGACAACTTGGAGTCAGTGCCGCCCATATCGATTTATTCCCATATAATACTCTATTGCTAATACGCGAATTTCCATTCCGCGCCCTCGCGTGTCGCCCATATTCTCGCGTATTGGCAGGCCAGACTGTACGCATCACATTTTATGCCCGGTACAAGCTTTAGTTAAGTTTATGAGGATTGCACAACCTCTACAACCAGGCTTCCTATGGGTTAACCAGACAGGTACTCACATCACAAGAAGAAAATTAGCTTCTTTACTCGTAGATGTATTGTAATTAAGGAAAGTAATCCCGGCGTGGTAGGCAGAGCCCACGATATTAGAAAGTAGGCTGTCTCCCTCCGGTTTATGCAAATTTTTTCCATTAACGACATAGCCGACACTCAGTTGTGGGCGTGTAATCACACATTCCTTACGCGATACCTATCGGTCGCTCTGGACAATCCAAAGCGGACCTGTGTAGCATTACGGCAATGGGTCTAGCAGTCCATGTGCTAATTGTTTTAAGTTTATTCTTCAGGCGAAAAAGGGGGGGGGGGTATGTGCAAAATAGCCTTAAGACCCACTAGAACCCTTCCGCCAGAGATTGTGATAAATCACGAGCTGTGATATGAATAGAACTGGTTATACAGTTTAATCAAATTTTATTTTTATTTTAAGAAATCTATCATAGTTGTATCTATGTAGTATTAGCAAAATGTACAAACAGATTTTATTGTACAAATAATTTTAAGGCCAGAACATGATCCTAAGGATTAAGGTTCGAGAGTACAAGAATTTTCTCACTAAACATGCAATAGATCTCAAGTGAAGGTCCAGTCATGTACAAGCAGCTTTTCTTCAAAGTAACGCACTGCTTAGCTCCTTTTATATTTTTTATTCATTGTATGAACGCAATAAAAAAACTTAAAATGTTATACGGATTCTCTGTTACCTACAGTATGATATTTGGGTTGGTGGTTTTGATATTGTCACAAATGTCCCCCTCCAGTACATACATACATACATAAAATTTTAAGACTGAGTGTTCCACACATAAGTGCAGTTTCAGTCTCTTGTCCTAATGGCAGCGTTCCAGGCAACCCTGTTAAGGGCTGCTTCACTTGTCAAGTTCTTGGATTTTAGATCGGCGCGTATAGTCCGATCCCAGGTCTTCCTCGGTCCACCCCTTGGTGCAGCTCCCTCCACAATCACAGACCTGTGTTTTTTCACCCAATTTTGTTCATCCATTCTCTCCACATGTCCATACCATCCCAGTCAACTTGTACGCATCACCTCGCTTATACTCAGGGCTCTCATAATAGATTTGTGGAATTTCCTTAAAAGTCTGGGAAAATTACCTTAAATTAATAAAAATTTCCTCAGATTCCAAAATCATGGATTTTAATGAGGTGAATGGGTATTTTCACCTAGGAGATATTATTATTATAATTTGTTATGTACCCCTTGCTACCTTAGGGTTTTTCATGTTCGATAAGACTTATTTGTGTTCATTATAACTGGTGTTCTTGAGATAATTATATATTAAAACTCATTATATTACGAACTTCGTCTTTATATAATATAATAACCTTACATTGTGCGTACATAACATCCATAAGATTTAACAATATCACCGAAAATGTATTATCTCAGGCATTGAGCTTCAAGAACCTTTCAAAAGTATAAATATATATCACTGCTCTGAGACAACATGGGCCTATAATAACAAATTCAATACCGGCACCCTTACGGCCATACCTTAACAAATATAGACCTATCCAAGATAGCATACAGTATAATGTCTTGACACTAAAGAAAAACAAGCACATATGGCACATACTGTACTATAAACAAGAATAACCACCATACACTAAATTAAAACAAGATTATGTAATTACAGTATATATATAGATCATAAATTAACTAAATAAATAAATGCATAAACAACTAATTGTAGGTATAGGCCTATTGTTGCTCATTATACATAGTACATTGTACATATTATACATTCAAGTAAGTACCGGTAAGAAAGATAGGAAATCATGAGCAATCCCATATTTTCCACTGTCCACAGGGACAACACCACACCTTAGCCTAACCATTATTATCATAATTTGTTAGTAGTCTTGGCAAATCCAACGTCAAGGCTATTAACCTAATTGCAATGACGACTTGTCTATTTTGACTGCTATGTCGTCATTCCAACCGCGGTTAAAAAGAAAACGTCTAGAGTCTACTCCTTATCTTGCTCTAGGAGACGTTGTACATTAACCAAAACTACCACCGAAGGTGAAAAAAGCATAGAAGAGAAGAAAAAGGGGTTTACCTTAGTTACCGCTTAAGGCCCATCCCGTGTTCCGTCATGTGCAGATCCCTGTCGAACGTGCGCATGAGCGACCCTCTCTTGTCATCATTTTTTCACGCGCCTCCATTGATTGAGTCCGCTTTTGTTGTGCTCCTTTAATTCACCCTGTTTAGGTTCGTTTCGGCTTATCTGGCCTTCTTTTTTGTTAGACAGATGTTACGTGATCTAGGGCACACGTAAATGGGCTCCTAAGTGTGTATAATGGAGACGCGTGTGGAAATAGCCTACCGAAGGTACGGGGGCGCCTGGCGTTCCTCGTATATGTTTTTCATTCTTTCTCTTTTCATATTCTTTTTTCCTGTTAGTCTGGGCATAGTTTAGCTTTTAGCTTATTTTAGCCTAGCTCGTTTTCTCATTCAGGAATTGCTATGCCCCTATGAGTTTTCATTTTTTCATAGCCTAAGGTGTAAAGTTGGTAAACAATCTGAGATTTCGTTGGTGGCGGTGCTGTTTGTAGAGTTTGTGTCGGCCGCATTATTAGCGTTATTCCCGAGTTCCCCCTTTCGAGCCTTCACTGTGTCTCAAGGGCCTGGGCGACAGGTGGTTCGTGATATCCAGGGGTACCCCACGGGGGCCCCTCCTTCACACCACAGGGTTTTTCGCCCCTGACACATTCTCTGCTCACGGCTAGGCCACCCTTTTTCTCACCAGTTTCATTTACTGGTTTTTGTTTTCTCTTCCTGTTTCACCTCCATCCTTTCATAGTCTTTTTGCCCAATCCAGGGGTACCCCACGGGGGCCCCTGTTTGTGCGAAACCACCCTCCCTGCCACTTCTCCTCATGGGCTTTGCTCTATCTCTGTGGGTTGGGTGGTTCCTGGGGGATGTGCCTCCTCTCCCCTGGTGTGTCTTCCTTGCCTCTCCCTTTACCAGTTGAGTTAGGATAAATTCATGGAAGACACTGCTCAGCTTGATGGCCATCATCGCTTGGAGTTCATAAGGAGATGACGCATTTTTGTGGCCTTTTTTCGTATTCCCTAGACGCTCCTCTCGCTTTTTCGGCGCCGGACCATCTCGGCCGGTCCCGCAAATTTGCGGGAGCTCGATTCGGTCCTCTGGGACGTTTCGGCTCCCCGCAAATTTGCGGAGATCGCTGGGGGGTCCCTCAAAGATGCGGGAGGGTTGTGTCGGTACGGTTATGCCTCCATTGGCCCGCAAAATTGCGGTAATAGTTGGCTTTCACTGTTGACCTTTTTTATGTCATCTTGTTGCCTGAAACTATCTTGGTGTGTGCACTTTACTGGTGTTATAGGCCCTGCATGTAAGATGTTGAGTGGTGGTTAACACTTTCTCCATCTTGGCAGGTTCTGCTAGTGCTCTTCCACCTCGCCCGCCCTACTCTCCTACCTCTGTGCTCCCGGTTTAGGGTGAGTACGGACACCTGTTTGCATGTGTGTTCCTGTTTCCCCATGCTCCTTCCCTGGTTCTTCTTGGCCATTCTCTCCACTTACTCCTTCGACGTGCTGATTATGGTGTGTGTTCTTCCAGTGCAGGTAGACTGCCTTGCTTTCGCCATGGTTGTAGCTCCCCGTGCTTGGAGAGCCACAAGTCCTGCTTGCTCCACTCGCACTGTGTGTCCTCTACGGCCTACCTCCCTGCTCTGTGTGGCCTGTGTCTGGCCCTGGTGGATGTGGTGCACCATAGCCCTGGTTCCTCGGCGGCGGCAGTGGCCTCTGCTTCCCTTCAGTCGGTTTGGGCGATAGTCTCCCGCTACTTTTGGACTGTGGGCCACCGTTCTCCGGCCTTTGTGGCCGCCCGGATCCGCGTCGCCCTGGGTATCCCTGACCCGACTGAAGGCCGTTCGCCTGGCCCTCTCCCCTGGGTCCCGCAGCCGGTCGTCACATCGTCGGGGGGATCCCCTGCTCCGTCCACGCTCTCGCTCGCCTCATCGCCCGTCCTCTCCTGCCCCTCGTTGTCCTCCTGATCGCCTTGACGGCGCCCATCGCCCTCGTCATGGTTCTCGCCCTGCGGCCGGGGTTAGCGGCTCTGCCCCTGTGCGCCCTCCCCTGGTCTCTCCGGGTCGGGGCTCTACTACCTTCCGCCCGCTTCCCCTGCTCGAACGACGTCCTCTTCCTTTGTCCTCTACGCACGCGGAGGTTCAGGCTGTAGCTGGCCCTCTGCTCCCTCCTCCTACAGTGTCCAGGAGGGTCCGCAAGGATGTAGTTGCTTCTCCTCCTACTTCACCTGCTTTGGTGCCTATTCTTCCTTCACGGTCTCATCCCACGGTGGCGGTCCCTCCCTCCTCCGCCTCGGTGTTGGGCCGCCCTGTTATCTCTACCCCAGGGATCCTTGCTCTGTTTCCCCCCGCGGCTCCTTCTGACCTCTTTTCACCCGGCCAGCCTTCCCACTCTCGTCGTCCTGCTCCTCCTCCTTCTTCTCTCCCTGACCTTCACTTACCGTCTCGCCACGGGGGTACCCCTCCTCTTGGCTCGGTGGGGTATAGCGTGCTTTCGGGGTCCCCTTTCTCAGGGGCTGACGTGTCACTAGGAGAGGGGGATGGTGATGTTTCCCCCTCGGGCGGGCGTGTTCAGGGACGCGTCCCTCAGTGGCGACACAACCGTGGTCGCTCGCCTTCCTTGGGCCGTGACTCTGCTGGTTCGTGTCGTGTAACTCGCTCCCGCTCGCGCTCTCCCCTGCGGGCTGACCATTCTTGGAGGGGGGGGGGGGTGTCGCCTCTCTCGGATCGATTGTCGGCTATGCAGGGGTGGCTTGTGTCACGCATCGACGGGCGCTTGGAGTCGATGCAAGACTCCCTCTTATCGCGCTTCTTGGCGGTGACACACCCTCAGCGCCTCACCCTACCTACCCCTGCTACGGTCCCCCTCCCTTCTGCAGGCCTACGCTCTGGTCAGACTTCAGCCGCCGGGACATCCTTCAGGATGTTCAGTCCCTGGCTGTGTTGACGGGACTGTCCTCCAATGGGACGGGTTTGTGCGACGACGGTCCGCCTGGCTTAGCCATCTTGCTCGATCACCCTCTCCCATTGGGGGCCTGGTTTGCTGAGGCCTTCGACTTCGCCGGCCGTTCCGTCGCCGGCTCTCCTTCAGTCCCTCCCCCGGAGTCATCACTGCTTTTGCCTCCTCTTGTGTCTGTCGGCGGGTTGGACGGCGCGTTCTGGTCCTGGTTCAGCGCGCCCGTTCTTGAACTTTGTTCTATTGCTACCCCGTTCTTCTCTCGCCCAGTTCGGTCCTCTGTCGACGGGGTTTTTCCCTTGCGGCGGTGGGTGCCGGACTTCTTCTCTTGTCTTTTGGTTCCCTCCAGACTTCTGTTCAGCACCTGCGGCTTATCGCGGCGTCTGCACCAGGCGATCTTCGCGAGGGTTTGGGCCGCGTTCGGCGGATCCCCTTTCGGCTCGCGGTGTCTTTGGTTCCCGAGCTGAAGGCGATTTTGTGCGTGGCAACTCGGCGACGCCGGACGGTACGGTCCTCGTTCTGCCAGACAGCCCCCTTGGATATTCGTCAGGGTTTGTTGTACTCTACGCTCTCTCCGTCGGGGCTTTTTTGCGCGGGATGCTTGGGGCCGCTACGCTTCTCTATCGGCGGACCCTGCTTCCGACACACAACGACGCGCTGTGTCGCGAGCGGGGTCTTCTCCGTCCAGTCCTTCTGCCGGTCCTCTTTGGGGTGCTGCTGCAAGTGCTGCCGCCATGCACGGGCGCAGGACAGGGACATTACAGGCCAGTGCGTCAGTTCCGCCTCGCCCTTCTGTTCTTGCCCCCTTTTCGTCCCCGCCGTGTCGGGGCTGGCCGGCCTTCCACTTCCGGCCGCCCTTCGCCGGGGTCAGCCCTGCGACGGCCAGGGGTTGGGGTGGCCCGCCCTTTTCGACGAAGTTGGGCGGGGGGTAGAGGAGGTCAACGTGGCGCTCATGCCCGCACGGACCGTACCGGGGGTACCTCCACGTCCAAACAATGTGTAGGTTCTCTGGGTCGGTCTCCTTGTTCTCCTTCTCGCCTGGCCGCCCGGGTCGCTCCCCTCGTCTCGGGAGCTCCCACGGGTTGTTTTCGCCCTTGCACACCTCGGTGGCCGCGAGGGACGTTGGGGGCGGCGGATTGCGCGGAGGGGTCTAACCTGGAGGTGGACGTCCAGACCCCCACTCCGCTCTTGTCACTGACGCCGGCCCGTCTCTTCAGAGGTGGCCCACGTGTTCACATCCATGCACGAGCAGGGTATCGTCGAGGGAGTTGACCGCCGGTCACCCGGTTTTCCTCTCCCGTGTCTTTCTGGTACCGCAGTAGAACTGCGACGCGATGCGCCCGGTGGTGGCTCTGTCGGCCCTCACTGGGCGCATCGTACACACGCGGTTTCGGATGCTGCCGGTACCCCAGGTACGCCTGGCCCTGCGCCCTCTGTCGTGGGTAGTGTCGCTGGCCCTCCAGGATGTGTCTTGGCTCGTTCCTCTCCATCCTCGATTCCAGCGATTCTTGGCCGTTCGGACTTCCGATCGTGTGTTCCTGTTCGCCGGCCTTCCCTTCGGTCTCCAAATTGCGCCGCGGATCTTCTCCGCACTGGTGGGACATGCTCTGGGTCCTCTCCTCAGGAGCGGGCTCCAGCTCCTGTTTTCCTTGGCCGATTGGTTGATAGTTTCCGAAGCCCTCGGACTGTGCGTACGCGACGCCCTCACAGTCGTTCGCCACGTCGCACAGTTAGGGTTCCCCATCGATGTTCCCGAGTCACGCTTGACCCCGTCGCGTGTCGTGCCATGGGTCGGTCTCGCAAGGGTTTTGTCCGGCGCTACGGTGACCCAGGGTCTGCCGGACGCGGTGCACCTTCGGGGGAGGGTCTTCGCCGTGTTGCACTTGGTCTCCCTCCCGGGCTGGCTCTGGGACTCATTAGTGGGTTCGCTGCATTGGGCCGCTCTGCCCATTCCCTTAGGGAGCCTCGGGCTACGCCGCCTCCTCCTCATGGGCACAGAGGTGTTTCCGTTGACCCCTATGGATCGGCTTCTGCCGCTCCCGCGTACCGTTCGCAGTCGCTTCGGTCACTGGGTTGCTCGGGGCACGCTCTCTACGGCTGTGCCCTGGACCGCCCCCCCCGCCGACGCTCTGGGTAGACAGATGCGTCGAGCGAGGTAGGGTGGGGTTCCCAATCAAACCTGGGACGTCCACTTCCCGGCAGATGGGTGGGTCTCCCTCTCCTTACCCGTCTATGCCCTCGGACTGTCGGTTCCTTTGTTCTTCCTGAGGGACCACGCGCTGGCCCTTCGGGGAAAGTCGGTGGCCTTCGGGATGGACACTCAGACAGCTGTTCACTTTTTCCTAAAGCGGGTGTCCTCCAGGTCATTGACTCTATTGGGGTTCTCGGTGGAGTTGTTCTTCCTCGCGAACCGACGCGCCTTCTCCTTGCATGCCTCCTCCCTTCCCAGGCCTGCCACCCTGTGGGCAGACGCCCTGTCGGGAGGACAGGGCGTTCTTGTAGTATGGGCAATTCAACGGACTGTGTTCGACGACCTCGCGGCTTCCTGGGGTGTTCCGGAGGTCGTCTTGTTCGCATCGGAGGTGCCGCGCCAGTTGCCTCAGTACCTATCCCTCCGGCCTCGCACTCCGGAGGGGGGTCCGGACGCTTTCATGGTAGACTGGAACAGGTGGCGGTCGATATACATATTTCCGCCCCCAGACGCACTGTTGATGTGCAAAGTCCTCGCGAGGCTGCGGCTGTACCGCGGCAGCGTCTGGCTACTCGCGCCTCTGTGGCCGGCACGGGCTTGGTACGCCCGGTTGACGCGGTGGTGCCCGAGTCCGGTCCCTCTACCTGTCTCCGACTTCCACTTGAGCTAGGTTGGGGACCTGCAGACCTCGTTGGCCTTCGCATCGTGAATGTTCATGAGGCACGGTGGCTCCCAGTCCACGGCCGGGACCTGACTGACTTCCTGAAGCGTTCCTGGCCGCCTTCTCCTTGGGGGACTTACGGGTCCCACTGGAGGTCTTTTACTAGGTGGATACAGGACACTCGCCAGCCAGTTGGCTCTCCTTCCCTCGTCCTACACTCCTTCTTTCACCTCTTCCGTACACGTCACTTTAACGTAGACGCTATACGTACCCACTTGTCTGCTGTCCGGGGGGTCTTTGAGTCCGTCGCTGGGCTGGTCGTTCCGCCGCAGGAGCTGGATTCCTTCATGACGGCTGCCTTCCGGGACCGACCGCCTCCGCGCCAGGTCCCTCCACAGTGGGATCTGGGGCGGGCTCTGGACCTTCTGGCTTCACCCACGTATACACGGGCCGCTACACCGGTTCCGTTGCTCGGGCGTACGCTCTTCCTTGTCGCTCTGGCCGCTGGGGATCGGGTGTCTGCACTAGCGGCATTGTCACGGCCCCAGGGCTGCGTGCGTTTCTCCCCGTCCTTGCATGGCGTCACGTTCGCCTCCTCCCCTCATTTTGTTGCCACGAATGAGAGGGAGACCCGCGTTTTCCAGCCTTTCACCGTCCAGGCTTTACGGCGTGGGCATACTCGCCATGTGTTGTGCCCGGTGTCAGCCTTGCACTCCTCTGTTGCGTCTGTGGCGCCGCCTTCGGGTACTGCTGTGTGGGTGTCTCCTCGGACAGGTGGGAGGCTCTCGCAGGTGCGGATGGGACGCCACATTTGTCGGACCATTCGTACCAGTCACCCTGTTTGTAGGGGTTCTGCGCGCGATGTGCGATCCTTTGCTGCCTCCTTCCGGTTCCTGCAAAGTCGATCCTTCCCTGACATCGCCTCAGCGGTTTTGTGGTCTTCTATCAATTCCTTCATCTCCTCCTACCTCTCCATGTCCGGTGTTCGACCCCCTCGGCCGGTGATAGCTCTCGGGGGTCGTGTTTCCTAGTGCTCTGGCGAAGATACCTGGTCTTCCCCCCTTGTCCCTCGTTCTTTTACTTTGTTTTATTTGACAAAGGGGGGGGGGGGGGGAGTACGGGTTTGCAACACTTGATTGCAAGTTTGGGATTATGTATTGTTACAGTACATAAGTGTTTTTGCCACATTGAAAATTGTGTTTTGTTATTGTGTTCACTGTTTTTGTTGGTTTTGGAAGAAAAGGGATTTTGGGTACAGTACCTTTTTGGTTTAACCCTCCAGCCCCGGCTATGTATTATATATATATTCCTCGAAACCCGGGTGTTTTGGCCGAAAAACGTCTAGGCTAGGCTACCGTATATTCGTTAATCAGACTGCATTCCCGCGCATCCCCAAGCGTAGCTGTGTTATTTTCCTGTAGAATGGCATTAAGTAGAGCTCTCTAAGTCAACTGGTTGAGCTGTGATGATGATTTCATTGGAGATAACTTTATGGCCAAAACAGCCACTTTACACCACTTTTCGATACTTAACAACAACATACAGGCACACACGAACAAGCGACGCTCTCCTTGTGGCCGGAGATGCGGGGCGTCGGTCCAGCCGGCTGTTGTTTACATGCGTCGGACCGACGCCTCGCACACGAAGCTCACAGGCTTTCAACCACTGGGCGTTCAAGAGGCCTTCCGGGTACCTGTTATATGCTTTTTTATGGGCGTTCAAGAGCCCTTCCGTGGTGAGAGGGTTAAGACAAGTCTATGTTTTTGCATTACTATGAATGACGGGCATGTGTTAAAACTGTTCTTTTTAGCTACTCCTCAGTTTTTCACTCTTTTATTAAACTCTCTTGTTTAAATTGTGTCTTTGTCATTCATAATTTTGTTTTATGCATTGTTTTTTTTTGGTATGTTGGGCTTGGATGTCCTCCTCCTATTTGTTATGCAGCCTTGACGTTGGATTTGCCAAGACTACTAACAAATTGGGAGGTTTGACGTACCGTCATCTGGGGTGGCTTCGGACAAGTGGACAACTTCGGACATTTTGGATAAAAATTAAAACAAATAAAAATAGAGAGAAGAGGAGTTTGGTTTTGAAAAATAGATGTGTAGCATTCAAGAGGAATGTTGTAACTATATGTAGGATGAACTAATAATTTAAATTAATTAATTTAATTTGTGGTAAATATTTGTGAATATGTAACAAAGAAAACACATGTTTTTGTAAGTGTGTCAAACTTCTACTGAGCATAATTAATGGGATGTGAGGAAGACAATTAACCTACACCAGAATGTTCTACAATTATCTGTGAGACCATACACACAGTAACTCTTTCCCCAAAGTTCATAATACACAGCCTATAGCCCTAACAATTTACTTTTATTGTTTTCCATATTTATTGGGGTGTTTTCGGACATAGTTTGGGGTGATTTCGGACATGAGGTGACATCGGACATCTAATATTAGTTACAAGGTCCTTCCAATATGAACAACAATTAGTACCTAAGTGTATGGTACTCTTACCTAGCCATACATAGCGAGCATCTGTCGAATCATGTCATCACAGGGATCTGCCTTGTATGGGCCGATCGGCTTTTTGCAGACTCCCATTTTCTTATGTTCTTATCATCTGTCATCTTGCTCCCGTTTGAGTAACGCCAATTAAAGGATGCTTAAGACTGAGTAAGGTGTCAGATGTTGACATGATTTGGTGGATGTTTGCTGTGTAAGGTTAGGTAAGAGTATCATATTACATTGCTTTTCATTCACAGGAGTAAAAATGCCACGGATATATAAACCAAAGCCACACAACGAGAAAAGGAAATACAACAGTCATGTATGTCAAGACAAATTAAAGAAAGCAAAAGATGATATACAAAAGAAGAACATGAGTGTACGTGAGGCTGCTAAAAAGTGGAAGTTAAGTAAGAGCACCTTACATGACTATATAAAAGGGAAACATAGTAAACCTGCTGGTTATTGTTAAAGTTCCGTTTGATGGTAAGAAGAAACATCAACATTATATTGCAGTCATAGTAAAGGTTCTACCAGAAATACATGTTCGTTTCCTAAAGCATGTGAAGGGCACAAGTAACGTCTTCATTAACCCAGTTATTGATGATTACAGTGATATAGACAAGGGTGAGATAGTACAAATCCTGCCAGAACCAATACTAGACAAGAAGTGCAGAATGCTGTTCAGTGTTGATGTAAATAAATGGCCAAAATAATAGAGAGAGAGAGAAATAGAGAGGGTTGAAGAGCTATAGAGAGGAGAGAGAAAGCGAGCGAGCAGGGGGAGAGAAAGTGAGAGAGAGAGGGGTGGGAGAGAAAGCGAGAATGGTGGGAGAGAAAGCGAGAGAGAGAGAGAGGTGGTAGAGGGGGGGGCCAGGGGGGGGGGGGGCCAGGGGAGGGTGGGGCCGGGAGAAGGGTGGGAGAGGGCGGGGCCAGGAGAAGGGTGGGGCCAGGGGAGGGCGGGGCCAGGGGAGGGCGGGGCCAGAAGGGTGGGAGAGAGATCGATATCTAGAGCGAGAGGTGGTAGAGGGCGGGGCCAAGTGAGAGAGGGGGGATGAATAAGGAAAGAGGCAATAATGTGATACAAAGTTATATTTTTGTAAGGTCCTTTTTATTTCATATTATGATTATTTTAAGGTATATACCCTGAAAGGGTTAATTAGTATTTCGGGCCATTAATTAGCCAAGATGGCATCTAGTCGGCTGTGTGCCATTAGTATTCCTTTAATATGCAGTCATTAAGATATTATTGCTAAGCTTTAATGATATCAGTATTATTTTTTTAGAAGTTTGGTCACAAGTGTGAAATACGTTTTCAAGGAGTCATTATGTGTAATTTGAATGAATTAATTGTATTTTTTTTGTATTAGAAAAGTGCCTATACATACGGTGTACCTGAATGCATTAGTGATAATAATATAATTGTTTTGTTATTGAGAATACATAACAATTTATATGAAGGTGCTAAAATGCACAGAAACTTGGAATCTAATGTATATGCTACTCTAAGGGCTACAAATGTAAGCATTTCAGTTTGTATTATTTTTTAAAACTCCGTCTTGCGTCCGAAGTCGCCTCTGCATTGTCCGAAGCCGTCGTTCAATACACACACTCAGATTTAAAGGGGAAAACCATTAATGTCCGAAGTCACCTTACCCCAGTCCGAAGTCACCTCATATCGATGATGACTTCGGACACCATTATAAATATTAGTTATAATTAAGCCAAAGGCCTATAATTTTTCCACTGTACACACGATTATTCTACGTTTCTAAGCTATACATATAGATGCAAAAGATTGCATTATTAAGGCTTTACCTATTGAGTTAGGCTTAAAATTAGGTCAATTAGGTCAATTAGGTCCGAAGTCACCCCGAATGACGGTACCTCCCAACCTACCAAATAGGAAAACCTACTATTTGGTAGTAGTCTTGGAAAATCCAACGTACATAATACCCTCCCTCACGCCGGACCCCTACCCATCCGCGTTCTTCTGCTGACGTGAGATGTGATGACAAGAGAGGGTCGCTCATGCGCACGTTCGACAGGGATCTGCACATGACGGAACACGGGATGGGCCTTAAACGGTAACTAAGGTAAACCCCTTTTTCTTCTCTTCTATGCTTTTTTCACCTTCGGTGGTAGTTTTGGTTAATGTACAACGTCTCCTAGAGCAAGATAAGGAGTAGACTCTAGACGTTTTCTTTTTAACCGCGGTTGGAATGACGACATAGCAGTCAAAATAGACAAATCGTCATTGCAATTAGGTTAATAGCCTTGACGTATATCTATGTATATAATATCTACAGCTTTACTCTCATCGTAGAGGTTGAGGATATTGTGGAAGAAGTCTAAGAGGTTTGTTAAACAGGAAAGTTTTTTACGAAAGCCGTGTTGAGTATCTTTAAGTACGTTATTTTCCTCTAAGTGATTTACGAGTCTGTCTCTTATGAGTGTTTCTAGCATTTTACATACAACTGAGGTTAAGCTAATTGGACGATAGTTACTGGGTAGGGATTTGCTGCCTTTTTTTAATATCGGTGTTACGTTGGCTAGCTTCCACTGATCAGGCATAGTTCCATACTGCAAGGATTTATTGAATAGCATTGTCAGTGGTTTGGAGAGCTCATCCTTAGCTTCCTTTAAAACTCTAGGTGAGATTGTATCAGGTCCAGGCATTTTTTTTACCCTGAGTTTATTTAAACAATTCAATACTTCTCTTTCTGTAATGGTGATATTGCTTAGAACATCTGAATTATCAGTCTGAATCGGCGATTGTGTAGGGATATCACTGAGGTCTTCCGTTGTAAAAACTGATGCGAAGAAGGTATTGAGGGCATTACTCATTTGTACTTCGTTTTTGGTGTATTCTCCATTTTCATCGACTAACGGTCCAACAGTTGAAGTAACTACGTTTTTCTTTCTGATATAACTATAGAACTTTTTCGGGTTTGTTTTACTTTGATTCGCAACATGTAACTCCAGGGTCTTTTTACTTTGCTTAATTAACTTTTTGGCTTTGCGTCGTTGCTCTACAAATTTCACCCGTTCTTCATCATTTTGTGAGGATCTTTATCTATCATTAGCAAACATTTTAGCAAGCAGACAGTTTGAAATATCTTTATTCCACCATTTGGGCTTATTGTTATGGCCTGTACGCCATATTTTCGATGGTATGCAGTCTTGCACTGCTTTTAGGTAAGTGGTTTCGAATAATTCCCAAGATGTATTTATGTCGTTATTGTTAATTAAAAAGCTCCAGTCAGTTTCTTTAACCCTCTCACCACGGAAGGGCTCTTGAACGCCCATAAAAAAGCATATAACAGGTACCCGGATGGTATCTTGAACGCCCAGTGGTTGAAAGCCTGTGAGCTTCGTGTGCGAGGCGTCGGTCCGACGCATGTAAACAACAGCCGGCTGGACCGTCGCCCCGCATCTCCGGCCACAAGAAGGAGAGCGTCGCTTGTTCGTGTGTGCCTGTATGTTGTTGTTAAGTATCGAAAAGTGGTGTAAAGTGGCTGTTTTGGCCATAAAGTTATCTCCAATGAAATCATCATCACAGCTCAACCAGTTGACTTAGAGAGCTCTACTTAATGCCATTCTACAGGTAAATAACACAGCTACGCTTGGGGATGCGCGGGAATGCGGGAAGCAGTCTGATTAACGAATATACGGTAGCCTAGCCTAGACGTTTTTCGGCCAAAACACCCGGGTTTCGAGGAATATATATATAATACATAGTCGGGGCTGGAGGGTTAAACATAGCTCTAAGTTTAGGAAAGTTTGCTTTCTTGAAATTAGGGACTTTTTCGATGCTGCTATTTGGTTCATTACTAGTAAACTTTAAAGTGAAAGTTATTGTACAATGGTCGCTGTTACTGAATTCATCACCAACATTCAAATTCTCTATTAATTCTTCTTTTGTTGCAAGTACAAGGTCAAGAACGTTATTACCACGGGTCGGTGATCGAACAAATTGATAGAGTGAACTCTCTTGCAAGTTCGCATACAAGTCATGTCCGGTGTGTGAAGTAAGAGTATCGCCCCACTTGGTCACAGGTAAATTAAAGTCGCCAAAAATTACGGTATCTTGTGAGTTACTTACATCTGCAATTTGTTCGTAAATTTCTTGGTCAGTTTGCACTGATTGAGCTGGAGGTCTATATTAATGCAAGTATTATTTTTGTATCTTTATTATTCTTTATTAGCACAAAAGATGTGTCGACGTTCACAATTTGAGGTTTTGACAAGAGGGTCGGGTTAAGACTTTCTTTGATATAAAGTAAAATGCCACCACCATTTCTATTTATTCAGCTTTAATCAAACATTACATAACCGGGAAGTGAATACTCTGCTAAAAAGTCTTTATCTTCTGTATTGAGCCAAGATTCTGTTATGCCAATCACATCATAATTTTCTGTAAACACTAGTTCCTTTAAATTTATTGCGTATGCTACGAGCGTTTGCATAGAAAATCTTAAAAGTTGCGGTTTTAGAACTCACAGGACGCTCTTTAATCAAATTTTTGGTTGTGGTCGGATCTACATTTACATTCATTGCTGTCCTCGGTCCTCGGTCGTTATCCCTGGCAGTTTTGAATTTGAGTCGTGTTGGTGGAGCTTTATCCAAATTCGCGGTTCTTGACGGATTAGCATTTCATTCCTTCGCAGGTTGCCATCCTCGCTGTCTTCGGTCCTCCTTCCTGGTTGTCCTGTGCTGAGTCGATTTCTTCTCCGAAAATCCTTCACCGCATCGTCGAGAAGACGCCCAAAACATGCTGCTCCCACCTGGTTCAGATGAACTTCATCGTCCGAAAACAAATACAGTAGTCATCGTAGTAGAAATTGTCCCAGGTGTCGACGAATCCCACGTTCTCCTTCCTGCAGAGGTTTGCTAGACAACGATTTGTGCTGGTGGCTATGTTGTAAAATCGGCTCTCTACACCGAGCCGGGGGACGATTCCTGAGACGATGATCCTTGATAACTTCTCCTTAAACGACTTGATCAGCTGCTGGTACTTTAAAGCAAATCTTCCGACCGGGTTCGCTGTACATCGTTGGATCCAACGTGGATGACGTACATTGTATTAGCAGGGGCCAGCTTTGATACTTCGTCAACTGCAGCAACTACGTCGTCCACACCACCACCTGGGATACAAAAACGCTTCCTGGTCTTAGGTGCCCTGGCGCAACTCTGTGAGCTGACCACGTATCATCGAGTCTCCCACGAGCCGGACTTCTTCTGCTTCCTCTTCGTCATCTGAGTCTATGAGTATCAGGAAACGGTTTTGACACTCGGTATGGTTTTCCTGGTCTTGGGGCAAACGTTGTTCCTCACGACACGGAAGTTGTCTTGAGGGGGAAAAGAGTCACTATTTATTTCTTCAGTATCAAAACCATCTGCTGAAGTGGCTACTGCAGGCATTGGATTGTTGGCAGTTGACGTTGGGGCGTTGGTGGCTGCTGGAGTTGAAGCGGTGACAATTGAAGTTTGTGGTACTCCAACGTTGAGTGTTACAAACTCTTGGAGTGATTCCAGCTTCATGGTGAGGACGTTGATCTTGTTGTAGGCTTCATCTAATTTCACTGTCAAATGGGGGAAAATAAAAAATTTGTCTGCTATTTTTCCCGCCTTAGGTTCGCACCGAACCCAAATCTGTTGCCATCGAGTTAATTCAAATTTTTAAATCGCAGTCATCAAAATATCACTCTATTTCTATAGTCATGATTGTTACAGACATATTACTCTAACATTCTATTCAGTACATTGTCCAATATACAAAGTATTTATGATTAATAAAACATATTTGATCCCACAAAAACGCATGGCAGTCATTCGAAAAGTAGTCCTGTTAATATTTTAATAGATAGGTATCCATGTCCTAAAATTAAAATGATATGTATAAAAACTCGAGATGAACTTATAAAATAATCGTCATTAGCCACTTTACTGGATATTAGATTATACAATTATAAACTAGTTTCAGATCTGGCAAGCGCATAATAAATTGATGCCAGTGTTCGCTACCCATAATAGTCATTAAACGAAACTTCGCAGACAGTAAACATCTCTTCCCCACTTGACTTACTTTGTTAAATTTGACATTAGTTGTGCATCTATGTGCACATTAGCAGTAATGGTGGTAGATATTTGTTTCTCACAGATGGAAATCTTAATATAATGTGAATTATAGCCTTAATAAAGGTAAAATGTTAAGTTATAGATTATGTCGTGTGTGTGTGTGTGTGTGTGTGTGTATTCCAAGGTTACCAGCGCACATCACATCTCCAAACTCGCCCAAAAGTAGCCCAATCACGTAATAGCCTACCGCACAACAGACAATTTCAGCTATTTTAATCCTATCACACACATTTTCTGATATGTTTATCTTTAATAGCCATGCATGCATGATACTATGAGTTCCCCAAATATAACTAGGCCTAGTCACATATACGTAGCCTACTGTATGAGTAGTGGCCTACGTGTCACATCATTTAAATATTAATGAAATACCACATACATTATTATCACAATCATGCACTCATCAAATCTGCATCAATGTCCCAATCCCCCCTCACAAACAATCACTTAATTAGGCTATGCAGTCACCACCACATAGGCTACCATACATGTATAGTACAACCAACAGAAAGCCATGATGAACGTTTGTATGAAATGTAGCCTAGCTATAGGCTACTCAACACTCGACACCTCTACAACTTAAATAGTACAGTAGGGTCCCGCATAAAACGAGAAATTGGTCGATAAACGAGGCCGTTTTATGCGATTTCGTTCTATGTGAACACGGCATTTTGGTGGCCCAATATCGTCAATGTTCACTGTAAGCGTAAATTTCCGTACAAAACGTACGATATTTCGTATGTTTTGTACGATATTTCGTACGTTTTGTACGATATTTCGGCGCTCTATATGAAAACTCCTCGGATTTGCCCCACTTTAGCGGCGGACTCGTTTTATGTGATCACATTCGTTCTTATCGAAAATTAAATATTTAAATATTAATATTTTAGGTCGCTCGTTTTAATCGAGACTCGTTTTATCTGAACACGTTTTATGCGGGATCCTACTGTATATAGAACCAGCCCAATTCCGCTTTCCTCAATTTTAGTTAGTTAGGATAATACTTCAGAGGCTATCCACCCCATCACACTGTAAATCAAGAATATAATATCGTTTGAAATGGAAACTCGCAAATCTACGCTTATGAACGAATCCTAACTAGCCCAATGGTGCGAACAAAAGAAGACCTTGGCAATACTGTGTACGTATATCCCGCCGCGCTCAGCTGACGACCTAAACCGTCGCCCGTGGAAAAGGCAGTGTTGTCAATTTTGTTTTCATCATCTTTTTCGAATTTCCTGCATCTCCACGTATGTAATTTGCTGCCTGTGTTCTATGACATTCTGATTCACATTGATTGATTTCCTGTCACTGGTCTAATAAGAAATATAGCCGGTAACATATTTAGCTGCCCGATTTGATAGTGGATTATAAATTGGTAACTTTAAAGCGCACGATAGCTTGTTTTGTAGGAAAGAAACTATAGTGCGCAGGCACAGACATTCAACCTGCCAAATGCTACAGCTACAGAATATAATACCGTATGTTCAGCCAATTTCTACTGAAACACGTATTTGTTAGTAACTAAAAAGATAGTTAATACAATACTTCAATGAGTATTAAAATTTTGCCCAGTCTATTACACCACATTAGATGAAACTAAATTTCTTGTTCAGGAAGCTGATATTTATGTATCAAATTATGTTAATTATTATATATTCACTGCATTAATAATAATAATAATAATAGTTTTTAAAGCTAGCGCATGCTAAGCTAGCTAAGGATAGCTCAATAAGGCCGATTAGGCGTATTTCCATTGGGGTCCTGTACTACTACCCCATCCCTTTGCTCATGAGGGATGGTAACGACTCAGTGCTTGTGAAAAATCTTTAATGCGCCGAGCGTGGGCGCGAACCCGGGCCTTCTGGGTGGAAGTCCGAGACGCTAGTCACTACACCAAGCGAGCCGTATATATAACCATCATATTATGAATCTAGTAAAAATATACTACACAACTATGTGTCATAGATAAGTGTGCGAACTGTATTAAAGCTCTTAAATCACGAAAGCCCTCAAAACACCTCAATGGTGCATCACACACGATAGTCATTTGAATAACCCCCAGCGCCATCTGGATATTTAGTACGGTTTTCTCTCATTCTCTCGTTGCTGGCAGAGCCGGCAGACTTGAAGATTGACAGTAGCAAACATGGACTCACCAAACCTACCGGCGCAGTTCGTACAAGTGCGAGGCATGGTGACAGTCACTTTCTTCAGATCACTTCACTCACTTAAACAACACTTCACTCACTTAAACAACACTTCACTCGCTTTAAAACACTTCACTCACTTTAAAAACACTTCAATCACTTCAACCGAAAACAAATATGTTGAAATACGCAGAAATAGGTTATCAGGGGTGATAGCTTAACCGAAAACAAAAAATTTGAGGTACGCAGAATTAGGCCTCCAGGGGCGACAGCCTAACCAAAAAAAAAATGTTTAAATTGAATTACGCAACAATAGGCTACCGGCGTTGAATAGCCTAACCGAAAATAATAAAATTTAAATAAGCAGAAATAGGCTACCAGGTGTGATAACCTAACCTTAAGGGGAGATTTCCACTTGAGGGATTTTTTTCTGGATCCCTTTCTCTCTCATGTTTAGCCCCTTTGCTTTTTAGATTTTAACCCTTCTTTGGCGGCGCCCGGCTATTGTCGAGTTAAATAAATGTGGCCTATGTGGCGGGTCACGGCTATTGTCGAGTGCAATTTTGAGCACGTAATGTGCTCTGAGAGAGAGCGGAGCGGTGGGAGGAGCGTAGGTTACCTCATGACCGCTCGCCACGGTGGCCGTGGAGCTACTGAGATGTACTCCTTTGTACTCCACCCTCTGTCACTCATTTCACACGTAATAATGTAAGAAAATTACCGTATTTTACCGATTTTGCCCTTCGGTTGCACGATCGTTGCAAGACAACCAGTGATCGTAGAAGGATGGTTCTGGTGTCATTGGAAAGCTGAATTAATGCCCTTTCAGGGATACATACTTGTATTACGCTCTGGCTCTTGTTTATGCATGAAAACGAGCACGGAAACAAGCTCGTTTACGGTAAACCCCCCCGCTGGGCGGCACAGTCAAAATATACTCCACCACCCGCTCTTTTGAGTGTTAAGACGCTCGCCCACTTTAGTTTGGCGATTTTAAGAACTTTCGCCCCATTTCTGTCAATTTTAAGAACTTTCGCCCCATTTCTGTCAATTTTAAGAACTTTCGTGCCATTTAGGTGTCTATTTTTTCCTGGCGAGCGATAGCGAGCCTGTAATTTGAGAGGAACTGGCCTTCAGCCGGGACATTTTTCTACCGAAAAATTTACAAATTTATCTTGAAAGGTGGTCTAGGGGGTGTAATTTTAAGTTTGATGGAGGTCTAGGGAAGAAACTAAATACCTCCCCTTAACCCGGGAACTGCAGGAAGACTCTTAAGAGTCAGAGAAAAACAAAATCAACTTTAACCCTCCTGGCCCGGGCAGGCTCTCAAAATGACAGTGTGGGCTACCCGGGCGATCTGGCCGAAAAACGTCTAGGCCTAGGCTACCGTATTTTTGTTTAGTTTAACTGCTAGAAATTTCCCACGCATCTATAAATGTAGTGCGGTTTCCAATCTGTAGACTGGCGTTGAGTAGAGCTCTCTATGTCAACTGGTTCAGTTGTGATGACGATTTCAGTGGAGAGCACTTGCAGGCGATGTTAGCAATATGACGATCTTTTCACTACTGAAACAACGACATACAGACATACAATAACAAACGAGTCTTCTCTTTCTTGTTTTCGGAGGTGCGGTGACGTAACGATCGGCTTTGTTTATATGCGTCGGACGCACAGCGTTCAGACCAAGCTGAATAGGCTTTCAAGCTTACAGATTTTAAAATGACAACCGGGCTCCTGCCCTTCATTCGTGGTGTCATTTTAAAATGATAACCGGGCCAGAAGGGTTAAACATCAAAATATTTTTGTTTTTTTTTGTTTTTTGGCCCCTGGGCCATTCAAAATATCACTCCCCTCCTTCCCCACTTTCCTCCCCTCCTTCAGTTATCACCTATTTTCCCTGTTATTCCCTTATTCTGAGGTATATTTTCGTGCTAACATTAGCGAGTTGCAAGCAGGGCATTGTCATCTCTGTTAGCAAGCGAGTGCAAGAGAGAGAGAGAGAGAGTATCGATCGACTGTGTCTCAGTGGCCTTGGGGGAAATTGGCGGGAAAGCAGGTTGCCTCACCCATACATTATATAACTCGCGGCCTGTATCTCCGATTTTGACCATCCAAACGCTGTTTTAACTCGTTTTATTGTTGTTTCAGGTTAATACCTTTATAATTAACCCATAATAGGCGCGTATGGATAAGTATTAATGCTATTTATGGTAAAATGAATATTTTAGTAATGGAAACAGCTCAAATACGTCAGCACAGGGGGACGTTTCTAATTACCCCCATGCGCACTTCTTAGGTTAACCCTCCAGCCCCGGCTACGCATTACATAAATATTCCCCGAAATCCGGGTGTTTTGGCCGAAAAACGTCTAGGCTAGGCTACCGTATCATTGTTATGCTGACTGCTTCCCGCATTCCCGCGTATCCCCAAGCGTAGCTGTGTTATTTACCTGTAGAATGGCATTAAGTAGAGCTCTCTAAGTCAACTGGTTGAGTTGTGATGATGATTTCAGTGGAGATAACTTACGGCAACAACAGCCACTTTACAATACTTTTCGATACTTAACAACAACATACAGGCACACACGAACAAGCGACGCTCTCCTTCTTGTGGCCGGAGATGCGGGGCGTCGGTCCAGCCGGCTGTTGTTTACATGCGTCGGACCGACGCCTCGCACACCAAGCTCACAGGCTTTCAACCACTGGTACAATGTTGTACCACCCGGGTTCCTCGGGGCAAAACATAATGGTACACACGTGTACCATCCGAATTTGAAGGCTTAAGGGGACCGGCCTCTTTTTACTCTTGAAGGTGTCAGTGAATTTCGTCTGAGTTCCATAATATTTGGAACACTTATAGGGGACCTAAAAAGAGAGAGATTCCTGTAATCTTAATTCTCTAGGGCAATTAGTTTATGAGTTAGGTAAGAATTAGTGTGTAAATTTATTACTTTATTAAAAATCAAAGGCACATACAAATTTTGTTGTATGATTGTTTTATTGTATTGAGGGTACCACAATAGGTTGAATTTCAAATGAACATTTATATTTTTTCTATTTTGCATCTAATCGTGGAATGAGGGCGTTTACAATTAGGTACAAATTAGCTGACACGTGTCTCGGGGTGCTGTGTCGAAATGGGAAATAAATAAAAAAAAACAGGAAATGTTGAGTTGTAGGGAATTTTATGCCCTTTCCAATGACACCAGAATCATTGTTGTAGCATGTTTGGTTACTTCATGGTTGTGCCAACTAGCGTGCTATCTTACGTGAGGTTATAAGCCAGTAGAGGGCTGGCAACCGGGCCGGCCAGCCGCACCCTACCTCACTCGCCGCTCAAAGCACACTGCCTCTCTCTCCCTCGTGTACCTACACCCGAGCTGTTACTAGGGTAGGGATAGCAGATACTGCCAGGGAAAATATCTTCGAAGGTAATATTTATACAAAAAATGTATGGTTTGACTAGTTTTTTTTTACATGTATGAAAACCATAATGCATTTCCTACGACGCTACGCGACCTGCGACCCGCGAAAGTTTGAAACAAGCAGAAAAATAATATGCTTCCAGACTGAATATCACCTCAGGACTTTCACTGAGTACAGAGGGAAGGTTGATGATGCCATATAGGGGGTTGCTAAAAATTGCCGTTTTGAGCATAATCACGTCCAAAAAGCGGTCGGTCTCCTTAAACAAATATATATATAATAGAATATGTAACTAAATATACAATTCACCAAATAGAGATTATATAAAAATAAAGTGTGACTGCACACAAGGGGTTAATATACAGTACTGTATCAACAGATGGCCCTGGTGTCGTGTAGCCTAGTAAAGCAGTACTCTTTTTAGATAAAAAAAAGTAAAGTGTATCAGTCAAAGGTTACTACAAGATTGTGCAAGCAACAACTAAAATTACAGATATATATAGCTACAGTAGGATACTAAATACAATATCTACTAGAGTTAATAAAAAAAACAGATTGGCAAGGGCATCACTTGGCGATGGCTCCGACGACCTCGTTTACGTCAACCTATAGAAGTCCATCATGTTTCTTTAGAGGTGGAGTCACTAGTCCAAGAAATGATAACCAAGCATATCATTGTCCCGGTCAATCCAACTTGCCCAGTTTACACGTCCAGACTTTTTCTCGTGCCAAAGAGGGACAGTGCTCAGATGAGGCCGGTCGTAGACTTGCCTCACCTGAATCACTACATTCACAATGCATCGTTCAGGACGCTCACTGTGAATCAGATCAGGTTAACACTTCCTCCGCAAGGTTGGATGTGTTCTTTAGACCTAACAGAAGCCTATTGGCATGTCCCAGTAAACAAAAGGTTCCAAAAATTCCACGTTATGAGGATCGAGCATCAGACCTATGTCTTTCAAAGGATGCCTTTCGGTCTGAACCTGGCACCGAGGATCTGTACCAAATTAGTCCGACAGGCTCTGTTACTACTGTTGAAACAAGGGATCACAGTAATGTGGTACCTAGACGACTGGCTGGTGGTTGCAGTGTCCAAGATACAATGCCTCAACCATGTACATTCCATTCTTATTCATGTCAAAACCCTGGGGTTCAATATCAACTTGGCAAATTCAAATCTTGTCCCAACAAGGGTAATTCAGTGGGTAGGGCTAGTATGGGACAAAACACACCTAACACTCGGTCAGAGTGTGGACAATCGGAACAGATTTCGCAGGAAATTCAAGCCTGACTACCACGAGGAAGGTGTGGGAGTCCCTTGTCGACTCTCTCAACTGGATTCAACTTACTGTAAAGTTGGGCCGGTTGAAAGTAAAGAGGTTAATCTTGGAGGGAAACAAGCATTTTCCGCTGTTGCTTGCGGAAAAGTCATGGCAAATCCCAAAATTAATCCACAACTTACTAGCGGTCTGGGCAAGGCCAGAAACATTGCATTCAATTATGACGTGGACTTCTCCTCCGCCGACGGTGTGGCTTGATACCGATGCTTCAGGGACGGTGGGTTGGGGTTATCAGTCAAACCTAGGGCATCAGGGTCAGGGTCTTTGGTCCCAATCCAACATGTTTCACATCATGCGAAAGAGTTACTAGTTCCCTTAATATTCCTTCAGTCTCACGGTTCCATATTGGAGGGGAAATCAATAGCTTTTCAAATGGACAATCTGAATGCCGTGTCTTGCATTCAGAAGCAAGGGTCAACGAGGTCTCGAATGTTGCTAGAGTTGTCGGAAAAGATTTTTGTGTTAGCCGACTAGCTAAACATTCATCTTCACGCATCTTATCTGCCAGGCGTGGCCAACGTCTGGGTAGATGCTCTGTCACGGAGACGGAGCAAAATAGTAGAATGGGCGCTCAAGCAAACCGTCTTTCAAAAGATGATTGCAGAGCCATACCGTCCACAAATGGACTTATTCGCATCAGAGGAAAACAACAAACTCCCTCTCTACCTAACCCGCCGGGAAGTCACGCCGGCGGGGGGTCCCGACACTTTGCTGACGGATTGGAACAGGTGAAATTCCATCTATCTGTTTCCGCCACCAGACGCTTCACTCATGTGTCAAGTAGCTCACAAACTACGGGATTATCGGGGCATAGTCTCGCTGATCATACCCCTGTGGCCGGCCCAGGTTTGGTACTCCCAAGTGAAGACGTGGTGCGAGAACCCGGTGTCACTCCCGATCTCATACTTCCACTTGGAGACAATTGGCAACCTAAAGACCTCGCTGACTTTTGCATTCTGGACATTCAAAGGGCCAAATGGTTAGCCCCTTTTGGAGAAAGCGTGACTAATAAATTCATTAATCAGTACACCCTTTCAACCATACGTCAGTATCAGTCACACTGGAAATCTTTTACTACTTGGATAGTGGAAACTGGCCAAACTGAAGCATCGGTATCGTTAATTTTCAAATATCTTGATTACTTATTTGAGCATAAACGATTGTCAGTAGTAACACTAAAGAATCACATGACAGCAATATCCCCCTTTTTTTTTACTTAACTGGGCTCTCCGTACCGCCGGTGGAAGAGAAAGGTTTCATGCGTGCATGTTTCAAGCTTCGCCCACCACCCCTTCAGCTCATGACTACCTGGTCACTTGACAAAGCTTTGTCTTTATTACATTCTCAGAAATATAGTTACAATCCTACTTTTGATTCAATCTTAAAGAAGGCTGTGTTCCTTATGGCCTTGGCTACAGGAAACCGGGTATCTGAGCTGGCGGCAATGAGCAACGAACCGAATTGTCTCAGGTTTGGACGACGCAATGTGGATGTACAAATTGCGCCATCTCCTAACTTCATAGCCAACAATGAGCACAGTGAGCATGTTTTTACGGCATTCACGGTTCCGGCACTCAAAAGAGGAGATACTCACCATAAATTATGCCCGGTGAAATCTGTAATGAATTTTATGGAACCAACCGGGCGCCCTCTGGGTAAATAGAACGGGTATACGCCTTACGAAGAGGACGTTAGCAAATTTACTTGTGGATGTGGTATGGGAAAGCAACCCGGGTACCGTGGGGCGTGCACATGACATCCGTAAATGGGCAGTGTCTCTTCGGTTCTTGAAGAATTATTTAATCACGGATATTGCAAATACCCAATTATGGGCGTCCAATCACACCTTCCTAACGCGTTACTTATCTATTGCCCTAGATAAACCAAGTCTAACCTGTGTCGCATTGAGACAATGGGTCTGATAGTCAGGTGCTTTTAGGATTAAGGTTAATTTTAAGAGTAAAACAGGAGGGGAGGGGGCAATTGATAGCTAAGACCCTCAGCCTCGCCGGACAGGTTGTGAGTGCACAAGCACTGTGATATACTTAATCTTAAGAACTGGAAGTACAGTTCAGTGATATGTTTTTTTGTTATTGTATTTCGAATACATGGAAATATAGCTTAGGTAATCTGCATTTACCATAAGATCCTCAGTTACTTGCAATAAGTCTTATTATTTTTGTATTGATATACATGACCAAATATTTTGTGATATGCATGTATCTTTCGATACTCAGGGACTTACCAGAGTCATGAGTTAGTATATTTTTGTATAAGAATAGATATTCCTAAAACAAAGATTTATTTAATGATTAGAATGGTGAATACATTTATGATCTAATTTTACATGTTCCTAATAGGTTATGTTAAGCAACTGTTCTACAATCATATCCCATGATTTCTAGAAGGGTTGGCACACAGGTCTTCTTTGAAGTATGCTACCTGTATTGCTTTTACAATTTTTATAAAATATTTTAAATGTACAACATAAAGTATTAGAACTCTATATCTGTGTTGTTTTTTCTCATCCTATTGTTGATTTGTTAGTGGTTTGATATTTGTCACGAATGTCCCCCTCCAGACTTGATATATCAAGCATATTGTCAATGATGAAGTGGCCACTAATAAATTATAGGCTTGAGTCCCAGAGGGAAGAAGGAAAACCTAATATTAAGTAGTGGCCCCGGAATCTTGACAATTCCAGCCCTCCCTTCCATCCCCTTCCCATTCGTATATTTATGTTTCTAAGTTATCTAGATATATCATTGAAGGACGAATGGCGAAAGGCACAGCAGCGTCTGCGGGCACACCCACGCTATCAACATCCACGCGATGGGAAGCATAGCTTTTAGTGGTTCTAATTTAATTTTCTTTTATTATTTTTTACGAAGTTATTTCGTAGTGAGCTCCCGATCATAAGGACGATTCCGTAAGTGAATGAGCGTACGCTTACGATGTAGGTATCTTTAACACTCTGAGACGGGTGTTTCAAACAGCTGACGCATGAGTTTGAAGAGTGCCATTACTGTATAAGGCATATCGTCAATGATTCCGGGGCCAATACTAAAAATTAGGTTTACCTTCTTCCCTCCGGGACTCAAACCTATAATTTTACTTATATGATGAACATATGAACCTTGAAGAGCGATAGAACCAGTGGGAAAAAAACATTTCGGGTGGTGAAAAATTTATATTTTTGTTGCCCAGTCGTATGTTGGGGCCGCAGACTGAGAGACACATCCTCCCCTAGAAACGTCTCGCAACACACTGACTGCTGCTGGAGAGATCTCAGAGTTATATAAAGTCTCTAAGTGAGTCACTGGTGTGTACAAAACCGTGTGAGATCAATTCACGCTGAAAATAACCAATAAATGGGGGAAATTTGATGAAAAATTGCCGATAATTTAGGAGGGGGGAAGGGGGGGGAGGTTGAGACACATGAGAAAGAAATAAAAAAAAAAAGGGAAATGTTGAGTTGTAGGGAATTTTATGCCCTTTCCAATGACACCAGAATCATTGTTGTAGCATGTTTGGTTACTTCATGGTTGTGCCAACTAGCGCGCTATCTTACGTGAGGTTATAAGCCAGGAGAGGGCTGGCAACCGGGCCGGCCAGCCGCACCCTACCTCACTCGACGCTCAAAGCACACTGCCTCTCTCTCCCTCGTGTACCTACACCCGAGCTGTTACTAGGGTAGGGATAGCAGATACTGCCAGGGAAAATATCTTCGAAGGTAATATTTATACAAAAAATGTATGGTTTGACTAGTTTTTTTTTACATGTATGAAAACCATAATGTATTTCCTACGACGCTACGCGACCTGCGACCCGCGAAAGTTTGAAACGAGCAGAAAAATAATATGCTTCCAGACTGAATATCGCCTCAGGACTTTCACTGAGTACAGAGGGAAGGTTGATGATGCCATATAGGGGGTTGCTAAAAATTGCCGTTTTGAGCATAATCACGTCCAAAAAGCGGTCGGTCTCCTTAAACAAATATATATATAATAGAATATGTAACTAAATATACAATTCACCAAATAGAGATTATATAAAAATAAAGTGTGACTGCACACAAGGGGTTAATATACAGTACTGTATCAACAGATGGCCCTGGTGTCGTGTAGCCTAGTAAAGCAGTACTCTTTTTAGATAAAAAAAAAGTAAAGTGTATCAGTCAAAGGTTACTACAAGATCGTGCAAGCAACAACTAAAATTACAGATATATATAGCTACAGTAGGATACTAAATACAATATCTACTAGAGTTAATAAAAAAAACAGATTGGCAAGGGCATCACTTGGCGATGGCTCCGACGACCTCGTTTACGTCAACCTATAGAAGTCCATCATGTTTCTTTAGAGGTGGAGTCACTAGTCCAAGAAATGATAACCAAGCATATCATTGTCCCGGTCAATCCAACTTGCCCAGTTTACACGTCCAGACTTTTTCTCGTGCCAAAGAGGGACAGTGCTCAGATGAGGCCGGTCGTAGACTTGTCTCACCTGAATCACTACATTCACAACGCATCGTTCAGGACGCTCACTGAATCAGATCAGGTTAACACTTCCTCCGCAAGGTTGGATGTGTTCTTTAGACCTAACAGAAGCCTATTGGCATGTCCCAGTAAACAAAAGGTTCCAAAAATTCCACGTTATGAGGATCGAGCATCAGACCTATGTCTTTCAAAGGATGCCTTTTGGTCTGAACCTGGCACCGAGGATCTGTACCAAATTAGTCCGACAGGCTCTGTTACCACTGTTGAAACAAGGGATCACGGTAATGTGGTACCTAGACGACTGGCTGGTGGTTGCAGTGTCCAAGATACAATGCCTCAACCATGTACATTCCATTCTAACTCATGTCAAAACCCTGGGGTTCAATATCAACTTGGCAAATTCAAATCTTGTCCCAACAAGGGTAATTCAGTGGGTAGGGCTAGTATGGGACACAACACACCTAGCACTCGGTCAGAGTGTGGACAATCGGAACAGATTTCGCAGGAAATTCAAGCCTGACTACCACAAGGAAGGTGTGGGAGTCCCTTGTCGACTCTCTCAACTGGATTCAACTTACTGTAAAGTTGGGCCGGTTGAAAGTAAAGAGGTTAATCTTGGAGGGAAACAAGCATTTTCCCCTGTTGCTTGCGGAAAAGTCGTGGCAAATCCCAAAATTAATCCACAACTTACTAGCGGTCTGGGCAAGGCCAGAAACATTGCATTCAATTATGACGTGGACTTCTCCTCCGCCGACGGTGTGGTTTGATACCGATGCTTCAGGGACGGTGGGTTGGGGTTATCAGTCAAACCTAGGGCATCAGGGTCAGGGTCTTTGGTCCCAATCCAACATGTTTCACATCATGCGAAAGAGTTACTAGTTCCCTTAATATTCCTTCAGTCTCACGGTTCCATATTGGAGGGGAAATCAATAGCTTTTCAAATGGACAATCTGAATGCCGTGTCTTGCATTCAGAAGCAAGGGTCAACGAGGTCTCGAATGTTGCTAGAGTTGTCGGAAAAGATTTTTGTGTTAGCCGACTAGCTAAACATTCATCTTCTGGTTCGAGCCCGGCTGAGAGTATCAGGTAGGATAAGAGAAGAGCATATATGCATGTAATGTGCATATATTTATGTATATGTATGTCTGTGTGTATGTGCTGTCAATGGTTCGAGCCCGGTTGAGAATATAAGGTATATAATATATATATGTACTGTACGTGTATTTATATGGTCATATGCACATATGTATGTAAATATACGTACATATGAGCGAGAACATATTGCTCACTAGCGCAACTTCTGATTATAAATCTATGCATAAGCATTATCTATTATTAAGTGTTCGCGTATCTTCATCCATGTATTTCCACCCTTAACAATAGAACGCCCAGCTCTTCCATATTTCGCCTTCTGTCACACACACACACACACACACACACACACACACACACACACACACACACACACACACACACTACCGAGGATTAACCTCCCATTGTAGTACCTGCACCCTCTTTACCCTGACCATACCAAAACAGTTTCTGTATGTATGTATGTTTGTGTGCATACGTGAGCGTTTGTGTATACGGACATGTGCACACTTACTGCATGTTCTTATGTTCCTATATATGTATGTATATGTATGTGCGCACGTACATGTATATACGTATGTTCTGTATATGAGTAAGTAAATAAATGTGTATATGTACTGTATATCACTTACTCTCATGGTTATTTTATGATAATTTGTATTCTGCACATGCATCATTATTGTATTTATTTATTTTGTTTGTAAACTAAGCTTACCATCCTCATATCTGTACATCTCATGTTCATCCACTAAATTGTAAAATGTGTATTTTCAGCTCATGAGGCTGCCATTCTTTAATAAACCGTTTAATATTATTATTATTATTATTATTATCTTATCTGCCAGGCGTGGCCAACGTCTGGGTAGATGCTCTGTCACGGAGACGGAGCAAAATAGTAGAATGGGCGCTCAAGCAAACCGTCTTTCAAAAGATGATTGCAGAGCCATACCGTCCACAAATGGACTTATTCGCATCAGAGGAAAACAACAAACTCCCTCTCTACCTAACCCGCCGGGAAGTCACGCCGGCGGGGGGTCCCGACACTTTGCTGACGGATTGGAACAGGTGAAATTCCATCTATCTGTTTCCGCCACTAGACGCTTCACTCATGTGTCAAGTAGCTCACAAACTACGGGATTATCGGGGCATAGTCTCGCTGATCATACCCCTGTGGCCGGCCCAGGTTTGGTACTCCCAAGTGAAGACGTGGTGCGAGAACCCGGTGTCACTCCCGATCTCATACTTCCACTTGGAGATAATTGGCAACCTAAAGACCTTGCTGACTTTTACATTCTGGACATTCAAAGGGCCAAATGGTTAGCCCCTTTTGGAGAAAGCGTGACTAATAAATTCATTAATCAGTACACCCTTTCAACCATACGTCAGTATCAGTCACACTGGAAATCTTTTACTACTTGGATAGTGGAAACTGGCCAAACTGAAGCATCGGTATCGTTAATTTTCAAATATCTTGATTACTTATTTGAGCATAAACGATTGTCAGTAGTAACACTAAAGAATCACATGACAGCAATGTCCCCTTTTTTTTTTACTTAACTGAGCTCTCCGTACTGCCGGTGGAAGAGAAAGGTTTCATGCGTGCATGTTTCAAGCTTCGCCCACCACCCCTTCAGCTCATGACTACCTGGTCACTTTTCAAAGCTTTGTCTTTATTACATTCTCAGAAATATAGTTACAATCCTACTTTTGATTCAATCTTAAAGAAGGCTGTGTTCCTTATGGCCTTGGCTACAGGAAACCGGGTATCTGAGCTGGCGGCAATGAGCAACGAACTGAATTGTCTCAGGTTTGGACGACGCAATGTGGATGTACAAATTGCGCCGTCTCTTAACTTCATAGCCAACAATGAGCACAGTGAGCATGTTTTTACGGCATTCACGGTTCCGGCACTCAAAAGAGGAGATACTCACCATAAATTATGCCCGGTGAAATCTATAATGAATTTTATGGAACCAACCGGGCGCCCTCTGGGTAAATAGAACGGGTATACGCCTTACGAAGAGGACGTTAGCGAATTTACTTGTGGATGTGGTATGGGAAAGCAACCCGGGTACCGTGGGGCGTGCATATGACATCCGTAAATGGGCAGTGTCTCTTCGGTTCTTGAAGAATGATTTAATCACGGATATTGCAAATACCCAATTATGGGCGTCCAATCACACCTTCCTAACGCGTTACTTATCTATTGCCCTAGATAAACCAAGTCTAACCTGTGTCGCATTGAGACAATGGGTCTGATAGTCAGGTGCTTTTAGGATTAAGGTTAATTTTAAGAGTAAAACAGGAGGGGAGGGGGCAATTGATAGCTAAGACCCTCAGCCTCGCCGGACAGGTTGTGAGTGCACAAGCACTGTGATATACTTAATCTTAAGAACTGGAAGTACAGTTCAGTGATATGTTTTTTTGTTATTGTATTTCGAATACATGGAAATATAGCTTAGGTAATCTGCATTTACCACCCTTCACCATATGATACTATGATATGATATGATACTATGATACTACTCATATGATACTCATATGACATTCAAACAGCACACCACAAACATTAAAAAGAAACTGACACCCAGACTTAACGCCCTCAGGTCACTTGCTCACACAAAATTTGGACACAACAAAGAAACTACCACCACAGTATATAAACAATACATAAGAACAGGCAAGCCCAGCCTGGGCTTCTAACCTAGCTGAAACACATCATAAGACCTTACAGACTATTCAAAACAAAGCCCTGAAGATCATTACAGGCTGCACAGCTACTGCACCCACAGATCACCTACATCAAGAAACCAAAATCCTCAAAGTCAAAGACCATCTGGACATGAGAGGCACTCAATTCCTGGCAGCAGCCTCCACGAACCAAGACCACCCACTAAACTACATGGCAACACACCCACAGACACCAAGAAATATCAAAACAATACCCAGCACACGGTATCACACACAATTATTGTCCTCTCTCCCTCCCTGCCCACCCCGAACCAACTTCCAGAAGCACATCCATACTCATATCTCTCACCGATCCATCCACTCACTCACAGACAACACGCAGCTGCATGCACGACCTCCCGAAATCCATCCTTCCGAATCCTCCCTTCCTCGCGAGGACAGAGTCCACCTGGCCAGGCTGAGATGCGGACACCATCCAGCTCTCCTGAGCTATCAGAAGAGACTGGATGACTCCATTGTCGACGCCTGCCCGGGATGTAACACAGCATCCCATACCATTAAACACATCATAGAAGACTGCATTTCACACAACCACTTACACCAACAACACATTCTACTCTCAATGAGAGCTCTGTGGGAAAGCCCAATCGTGGCCATGGCCTTTCTCAGGGACTCGGGGCTGTTCGGCCAGGCAGCTTAGGGAACAACAACAACAACAACAACAACAACCATAAGATCCTCAGTTACTTGCAATAAGTCTTATTATTTTTGTATTGATATACATGACCAAATATTTTGTGATATGCATGTATCTTTCGATACTCAGGGACTTACCAGAGTCATGAGTTAGTATATTTTTGTATAAGAATAGATATTCCTAAAACAAAGATTTATTTAATGATTAGAATGGTGATGTTACGATCGGGTCTCGTATAAATCAGTGGCTCTTATACATTGGACTAGACTGGCATAAATGCAACAACGGAAACGCTAGATCCAACCCCTGATATATAATCCCGTCGAACAAAGAACACATATACCCTCCAGAGTTATATCTGCGATAGCGGGGTATCTTAACTCTCAGTATCTATGTACTTCTACTATAGGCTGATGTTCTCTGAAACAGCCTATTACCTATAACATATCGTTGCTTAGTTATGGTACACAAGGAAAATATAGTTAACTTAATTAAATCACAAGAGTGATCTAATGCAAACAAGAAGAAGGTTTACTTAACGTTACTTTAATCAATAATATCTGTCACTCCTTTATGAAAGAAAGTGTTGTAAAGTCCTCAAGCACCGAACAAGGAATCTTCTGAATAATGTCGGATGCTACTAAGAAGAACGTATCGGAAATGGAACCACAAAATAGCAGGAGGCAGGACAATGCACGTGTAGGCTAAATACACAAAAAGGCTGGACCTATAATGTTATTGGACACAAGAATATTATAAGCGGTGCAACAGTAATAATGCTCGCCACGAAAAAGTAGTACTCCTATTAACAAAGCTGGTCTATGCTGGTTGTGTCTCTCTACAGCAACCTAGACCTCAAAATGCTTGTGTAGAAATAATGGGTATGCATAAAAGAGTATATGATCTAATCCAGCTAATGTCTACCCGGGTTAATAAAGTCTAGCTGGGATGCGCAAAGGTACAGAATTCTGGTGGAGCAAGGCAGCTCCTAGCCTAGTGTGGACCTTGGGTCTGTGCGGCCTGATTACGTTAATATGAAGGGGTGCTCTCTTGAGGATTCTCGATCACAAGTATCGAGTATCCTCCTAGCGACCCTCAAAAGTAAAAGCAAATAGAGTTAGAACAGTGTTGGGTGGATTAGGCAAGCAGCCCTCACGCACTACACAGTCTAAACTCCAAGGTACACAGACAAAAGATCCACCCAGGTAACCCACAGAATCCGTAGTGTCGTGCAGCTCAAAAGTAGCCTACACACAGTGAAAACACCAACAGCAAGGTACCTGATCCCTAGTCTAGCATAATTTAACCCTGTAGAAACATTAGTGATTGATGGAGACAGTCCGAGCAATACAATCTCCCAAAAAGACAACGACTCTCTTCAACCTTAGCCTAGTACATAAGAAATGTGAGATCCAGCATATAATACAGTCTGGCCACCAATTCAAGGTGTGGATGCAGGGAACCAGAGGGGGATTGATATTAATAAAAGGTGAGGAAGTAGTGGAAATGATAGAGGCAGTAGGAGAGAAAGATTCTAAGACAAGAGTGTGGAACAGTTCATGGGAGATGCTTCGAGTATGCTGTCTGGGAAAGATCTGACAAGGATATTCCCAGGGACCGCCTCGCTGGAGTCCCAGTTCGCAGGAATGGCACGAGGGCGCGCGACAGTCGCCCAGTAAGCAGCCGCCTAGTAGGCAGTGTTAGGCAGGAGGCAACGAATCCTGCGAGGCCTATGTAAGGGGGCCAGCCACGCGCCACACTCACCACCAAGTCACACCACCTGGTCTCTCTCTCTCCCGCTCGCCTTCCCATCATTCAACTACTTAACACAATACTTTCAATTGACTTAAATAAAATAGAAAGGATTGTGACAGACGAAAATAAAGAACAGTTCTGAACTGTCTGCAACACAAGCTTTCTCGAGAAGGAAAGTACACAATGATAGGTAGACTGTAGCTACATTCTCTGCCCTGGCGAGTTCTAGCGAGTAAGCCATGCGGTTCTGGGGGAAGCGGTGAGCGTCACACCCCACCCAAGATTTTTAACCCTCCTCTAACGGGTGCTCTGTGGCCGTTTTGGGCCTTTCTGGGCCGTTCTGACTGCTATATCAACCATCAGTATGAAAGGAACTGTATTGCGCCAAAAACTAGGTGGAAATCGCTACACAATGACGCCACATACAGCTACGTAGCACTCGTGGAGCACTGACAGTGTTACCTCGAAGATGGAAGTTTAGCTGATTTTGCTACCTTGCTCACTTTTAGCGAACTATTGGTTACACTGTCATCCTCACGCGCGGTGGGGGAACTGGAGTTAGTGTGGGCCGGGAGGCCACAGATGTCGGACATATGGATCATTACTATCCCACCCATTTTCACTCGATTTCCACCCTTTTTTCACCCGTTTTTTGCCAGTTTTTTCAACTCGACTTATGTTGCGCGCCGATCTTTAAGGGTTAAGAGGTTCCAACTATGAGCTCTAAATCTGACACGCAGAACCCATACAAAATTCGCCACTCCTAGCCACCCAGCGACAATGAAATGTAAAGCACAGTTCTCTTCAAAATAACACATTATAAAAATGAACAACCCTTCCCAACACAATAGATTAAATTACATAGTTATGCTCATAAGAGCGAGCTTCACTAGCCCAGCCTTCTAAGAGGAGTACAACTCAGAATTTCTGCTATAACATACTTAAACAAAAATTTAACTATCAAAGAAAGAGTTTTTATAGGATTTTTTAATGGCGGCTGCACTACAGAGGCAAGCCTAGTTTTTTCTTCTATACCAACACAGCAACTCCTACTTTACGACCCAATACGCTGGGCTACACACGCGAGCCAACAAGCACCAGACGTAAACATACTAATCAAACCAAAGTAGGAGGCTACCCTTGTGATGATCTACCCCGGGTCTTCCACCCTCGATAAGCAATCTGCAATCACATTCTCAGAACCGGCAATATGGCGTATGTCTAGGTTGTATTCCTGCAACATTAATGACCACCTGGTCAGCCTCATATTCCGGTTATGGAATTGATTCAGGAACTTGAGGGGGTGATGGTCGGTGTAGATCACCACAACTGGTCCATAGGCTGGAACATACACCTCAAAGTGCCTGAGCGCTAGCACAATCGCCAGCAGTTCCTTCTCAACTACTGAATAGTTCTTCTGCGCCGAGTTGAACTTTTTTGAGAAGAAATTGACTGGGTGCTCCAGCCCATCTTCGTCTGATTGCATCAGAACGGCACCAGCCCCCACACCACTGGCATCAGTTGCCAGCTGGAATGGTCGGCTAAAGTCCGGGGCCCTGAGGATTGGGTGAGTACACAACAGGTGTTTTACTAGCATAAAAGCCCTCTCACACTCAGGCGCCCACGTAAACTTTCTATCTTTGGCCAATAGGTCCGTCAGAGGAGCCAGCACAGTAGAATAGCCCTTTATAAAGCGGCGGTAGTAACCAATCATGCCCAAAAACCTCATGATCTGCTTCTTGGTGGACGGCCTGGGGAAGTGGTTAATAGCCAATATCTTGTTCTGTGGGGGGCACACCTGGCCCAAACCCACCATGAACCCCAGATACTGCACGGTAGCCCGCACAAAATCACACTTTCCCAGGTTGACCACCAAGTTTGCCTCGCTTAATTTCTTAAATAGGGATTCTACATGTTCACAGTGGCTCTTGAAATCGTCATCGTAGATAATGACGTCGTCCAGGTACACGGTACAGTTCGGAATGTCAGCCACTAACTCGTTCATCAAGCTTTGGAAGGTCGCTGGTGCGTTCTTTAGACCGTACGGCATGACATTACAACGATATGTAGCACCATCCACCACAAAACCACACACCTCTTTCGCCCGTTCAGACAAAGGCACCTGCCAGTAACCTTTTACCAGGTCCACCTTGGTCAAGAACTTGGCCCTGCCAATCTTGTCTACACAGTCATCGACCCGGGGAAGAGGATATGGGTTGGTGGGAGTCAAGCCGTTTAGCCTGCGGTAAGCAACACAGAAGCGCACCTTGCCATCCGGCTTAGGTTGCAGCATTACGGGAGATGTCCACTTTACCGTCCCCTTCTCGATCAGTCCCTGTTGCAACATATACTCCAACTCCGCCCGGAGGGCCGGAAGTTTAACAGGGGGCACCCTATAGGGCACTGATTTGAAGGGTGGGTGGTCTCCGACGTCAATGTCGTGCACCTCATGAGTAGTGAGGCCTGGGTGTTCCGCAAATACAGTAGGGTATAAACAGAATAGGCGCTCGACAGCCACACGCTGCTGCTCAGGTAGGTGTTGCAAAGCCTCATGAGCCGCCTGTCTCGTGTTTCCCGCCCACTGATCTGCAGAAACATGATAATCCCAGTTGTCATCCACCTGCTGTCCCGTTCTTCTTCTCCACCTTGACTGCTGAAAGTCATCACAGGGACAGTGAGAGGCTCAGGTGGGCGCCTCACATACTCCTTCATCAGGTTGACATGACATAACTGATTCCTCTTACGCCTGTCTGGAGTGGCCACCAGGTAATCCAAGTCCGAGAGCTTCTCTGCTACCCTATAAGGACCAGCGTACTTTGCGGATAAGGGGTGACCTACAAGAGGGAGTAGTATCAACACCTCCTGACCCACGTGAAACTCCCTGAGTTTCACCTTGTGGTCGTACCTGTCCTTCATGAGGGCCTGAGAGCCTACCAGATTGCGGCCAGCCAACTCCAGACTACGCAACATTCGTTCTCTACTCTCAAGTTCGACAGCACCGTCACTACACTTTAGAACCTCCGGGTCTTCTAGCTGCAATTTGCGAATATCTGAGGGAGCTAGCCTGTCTAAGTGTTTGCGAAACAACTCATGCCCTCCCCCAACATCGAACTTTGCATCCCGTTGCTCTCTCCGTGTATACCGTTGCTGCCTCTGACTCTCTTTAAGTCCTGCCTCTACACTCTCAGTGACAGGTGGCGGTGCTTCTCCAGACTCTAATAACGGTGCTAATACTGAGTCCCCGAGAAGCGCTGCTGGTACTAGACTCTCCACCGTATCAGCTTTCAGCACCTTCTCGTGACCGTTCCTCCGCTTATTTGAAGACTGTTGGTTAGGCTGTGACTCCCTGGATGCGAGAGATCTGGTTACAACACACGCCATTGGTTGCACCTGACACTTCTCAACCCATTCCTGTTCCTCCCTACTCACGTCGGCCGGCTCCTCGGCAACGACTAAGGGTGAAACCTTAGAAGCAGGCACCGCAAAGTCATTGCCGAGAAGGAGGTCGACGCCCCCAACAGGCAATTTCTCCACGATTCCCACATCCAGTTCGCGAGTCACACCGTCAACTTCAAGCTCCATTCTAACAAGTGGGTATGACCTAGTTGCATTAACTCCCTGCACCACAACTACCCGCGCCGCGTTTATGGGTCTACCAGTGAAATTCTTCAAGAGTGTCTGAGAGGCACCTGTGTCACGCAAAATCTGTACCCCGTGCTTCTTGCCCCCCCCCCCCCCCACTTCACGCAGCCATGCCCTCTATGGTCGCAAAAGGCATCGTGGACAGGGTTCGAGCCTTCCGGATCCTTCTTCACTGGCGGTGCTCCATCCTCTGATCTTATGCCTCCAGCAAACACAGAAGACTTCTGGAACACCCCAATGCTGCGAGCCAATGACAGCTGCCGTGGGAGGTCTGCTCGGACAAGCTTTTGCCATGTGCCCCTCTTTGTGACAGTGATAACACTCAAATTTCCCCTTGGACTTATACTGAGGTGTAAAAGTCCCCTGACCCTTCTTAAACGGGGCGGTGCTAGGTTTGTGATCAGTCTTGGTGTCATTGCTTTTAAATTTATGTGTGTCCATATTCCGGGGAGGGGGAGGGTAACGCTCCTTAACGCCTACATCGTTTCTCTGTGCAGAGCCGCACCCCCGAATTAGTGACAACCGACGATCAGCCATCTCTGCTGCTTCTACGAGAGTTCTTGGGTTCTTCTCTTTAAGGTTTAAAGTCAAGTCGCCGCCCGTACACCTATAAAACTGCTCTAGAAGCATCAACTGTTTCATCTCATCAAACGTAGTTGTCTTCTCTGATCTGAGCCAGTTTCCCATAGCGTCGGACAGGTCCCGGGCGTGCTCCAAGAAGGTACTGTCTCGCCCCTTAGTCACACCCCGGAACTTTAACCTATATGTCTCGGGTTGTAGCTCATATGCCCACAGGACAGCCTCCTTGAGCTCCTCATAAACAACGCAGGACTCCAAAGGCAGTGCATCGTAAGCCTTGAGCCCCTTACCTACGAGTCTAGAGGACACAAGGGCCGCCCACTTAACTTCAGGCCACTGATGCTCCCGGCACTTCTTCTCAAATCTATTGAAAAACTCTGTGACACTAGACTCGTCAAATACAGGGACCAGTTTGAGAAGGTGCGACAGAGACTGATAATGCGCACGGTTTCCAGTACCGAGTCGCTGTCCCGTCATCTCAACACGAGACTTCTCTAAATCCATGTCGGCACGGTATCTTGTAGATTCTAGTTCAGTCCTAAGCTCAGCTTCCCTCGTCTGTTGCTGCATCCTAGCCAGCTCTTTTCTCTCTTCTATCTTAGCTAGCTCGAGCTAAAAGAGCATCTCCGGGGTCAATCCTTGAGGAGGAGGAGGAGATGCAATGATGTTAGAAATACCCGATGATCCCCCCAGGGGCAAACCACCCTGCCAGTCACTACCCACCTGCAGAAGCGTGCTCAGGGTCGGTACTCCAATAGGAGGATTGGGAGTCGAGTGAAGGGGAGGCTCGGCCAAAGGGCTCTGAGCACTCACCCTACCTCGTACGCCAGTCACCCCACCCAGCACACACGTCATCAGGTCATCCTTGGTCATGCCACTAGTACGTACATGACCGATAGCTGCGGCTAAGCACTGGAGACCGTACCGATTCATAACCACCAACCGGTCGGAAGTAACAGGCCATTGTAAAAAATTCCTTGCATCCTCCTCACTGTTCACCAAGTTAACAACCTGCCCATGCTGCTGCTCCTCAGCTTCTACATCACGTACTGTGTCTTCATCCTGCACTGATCCGCTATAAGACATGATGCTCACTGAAGATTTTTCACTTTGATACACAAAAAAGAAGTACCCCAAACTCTTATACCACAATATTCACAATAAAAAATTCTCGGAGACAGCTTAAGTGCTATATTACTTTGCTAAAAAAATAATTCTTGCATGTCCTCAAAAAATATTCCACAAAATCAAATGTTCACTGCCTAAACTGTGAGAAAAATCTGCACAATAATCTGCAATTATATGTCAGTTCACCAAATCCTGAGCTAGGTCGCCATTTGTTACGATCGGGTCTCGTATAAATCAGTGGCTCTTATACATTGGACTAGACTGGCATAAATGCAACAACGGAAACGCTAGATCCAACCCCTGATATATAATCCCGTCGAACAAAGAACACATATACCCTCCAGAGTTATATCTGCGATAGCGGGGTATCTAATATCAGAGCTGGGCACCACAAACAAAAAGTCAAGTCAGCAAACACAAATCAGCAAACCCAGAACATGACTTCAGCAAACACAAATGTGCAAACCTTGTGAAATTTCTAGTCCTCAAATGCAAATATGCAAACGCAAACCGTTTTTTATTAATTTTAAATTTAAACTACAGAATCAAGGGTAAATCAATAAATTCAATTTCTAATGTCAATAAATATATATATATATATATTTACTTAAATATAATGTTGCCCAATTTCCATGGATCTCAAGGATATACTGTACATACAGGCTTTTAAAGCTTGGAAATTGCTGTAAATTGCCAAAACATTCCAGAACGTCACCCGCAGTGAAAGGGTTAATATATATAGCATAGGCCACTTAGTTTGTCCACATGGGCAGTAAAACGTTGGGGCAACTTGTTTATGGGGAGACTGCTTCAGTAATAATCAGTATTCGCAATTCCGCACCATTCAGGAGGTACGCCGGATCACAGAGGTGCAAGGAGGCGATTTATTCGTGGTCCCCCCTTTGGGAATGGCAATAGGCTATATATGCCTAGATAGGTCTACTTTAGATAGATTAAGTAATTTAATAGAAAGTAGCCTAGGCCTATTAATTTTAATGCTCAGAATAAAGGCCTAGCTTCTGATCAAAATTTAATAAAATTTTATTGTAGGCTAAATTTAGTCTAGGCCTATAGCCTATGATACTTTCAAAATTAACACTTTCTACTTGACACTAATAAATTGAGTGTGATTATAGGCCTAGGCCTATACATAGAAGTTAGAACATGCAATATTTAGCCTAGGCCTACATGCTTTGAGGCATTTTGATGGAATTAGTGATTATAGCCCAGACCTAGGCTAGCCTATATATATAAATGTTAGAAAATGCAATATTATTTAGCCTACATGCTTTGAGGCATTTTGATAGGATTAGGGTAGCCTAGGCCTAGCCTAATAAAATTACTTATATTAGTAATTAGCCTAGGCCTAGGCTATATTTAGAAGTTAGAACATGCAATATTTAGCCTACATGCTTTGAGGCAATTTGATGGGATTAATGATTATAGACCTAGGCCTAGGCTATATAGCCTAGCCTATATAGAAGTTAGACTTAGCCTAGGCCTACATGCTTTGAGGCATTTTGATGGGATTAGGGTAGGCCTAGCCTAATAACATTAGTTTAGGTTAAAAATTAACAGGCTATCAATCAAATTAACGATAGCCTAACTTTATAATCTTAAATTAGGCTAGATTATAAAGTTATAAATCCCTTCTCCAGAGACATCTTCTTGGTAATTACAGGCCCATAGAAGGTTTCTAGGTGGGGCCAGGGGTGGCTTAGGTCCTCGATTTCTGCATGCTCTGTAGCATCACTGTCGGATGATGGTGGTGAACTGCTCCCCATGCTGTTGGCAGCTGCGGTAGGCATGATGGTAGACTCCATGTTCACTTCAATAGGCCGAAAATATAAACAAAGTTGAAGTGCTAGCAGGTTGGAACTCTTGGACTGCTGTGTGTTGTAGGTGTTAGCTTGACGCTTGCTACGAAGTAAGTGAACAAACGTGAAGAGCCGATGTATAGGCCTAGTTCCAGAACACAGGTAGTTGGCTTGGTCACATGACTTTTTTTGGCTGGAGCTGCAGGAGCGGCCCAGGGCTGGCTGGCGGCTGGAATTTTTTATTTTGCGGACTCGAGGTTTGCAACATGGAAGTACTTTCCAGAGCTTCAAACCCGCAAATAGGCAGCCATTTTGGCACCAACGCTAATTCGCCAAAAAAATGACACTTCCGCCATGGCGGAATTGGCTATTTGCGGAAGTGTTGGCTAAGGTGCCCAGCTCTGGGTATCTTAACTCTCAGTATCTATGTGCTTCTACTATAGGCTGATGTTCTCTGAAACAGCCTATTACCTATAACATATGGTTGCTTAGTTATGGTACACAAGGAAAAGATAGTTAACTTAATTAAATCACAAGAGTGATCTAATGCAAACAAGAAGAAGGTTTACTTAACGTTACTTTAATCAATAATATCTGTCACTCCTTTATGAAAGAAAGTGTTGTAAAGTCCTCAAGCACCGAACAAGGAATCTTCTGAATAATGTCGGATGCTACTAAGAAGAACGTATCGGAAATGGAACCACAAAATAGCAGGAGGCAGGACAATGCATGTGTAGGCTAAATACACAAAAAGGCTGGACCTATAATGTTATTGGACACAAGAATATTATAAGCGGTGCAACAGTAATAATGCTCGCCACGAAAAAGTAGTACTCCTATTAACAAAACCGGTCTATGCTAGTTGTGTCTCTCTACAGCAACCTAGACCTCAAAATGCTTGTGTAGAAATAATGGGTATGCATAAAAGAGTATATGATCTAATCCAGCTAATGTCTACCCGGGTTAATAAAGTCTAGCTGGGATGCGCAAAGGTACAGAATTCTGGTGGAGCAAGGCAGCTCCTAGCCTAGTGTGGACCTTGGGTCTGTGCGGCCTGATTACGTTGATATGAAGGGGTGCTCTCTTGAGGATTCTCGATCACAAGTATCGAGTATCCTCCTGGCGACCCTCAAAAGTAAAAGCAAATAGAGTTAGAACAGTGTTGGGTGGATTAGGCAAGCAGCCCTCACGCACTACACAGTCTAAACTCCAAGGTACACAGACAAAAGATCCACCCAGGTAACCCACAGAATCCGTAGTGTCGTGCAGCTCAAAAGTAGCCTACACACAGTGAAAACACCAACAGCAAGGTACCTGATCCCTAGTCTAGCAATATTTAACCCTGTAGAAACATTAGTGATTGATGGAGACAGTCCGAGCAATACAATCTCCCAAAAAGACAACGACTCTCTTCAACCTTAGCCTAGTACATAAGAAATGTGAGATCCAGCATATAATACAGTCTGGCCACCAATTCAAGGTGTGGATGCAGGGAACCAGAGGGGGATTGATATTAATAAAAGGTGAGGAAGTAGTTGAAATGATAGAGGCAGTAGGAGAGAAAGATTCTAAGACAAGAGTGTGGAACAGTTCATGGAAGATGCTTAGAGTATGCTGTCTGGGAAGGATCTGACAAGGATATTCCCAGGGACCGCCTCGCTGGAGTCCCAGTTCGCAGGAATGGCACGAGGGCACGCGACAGTCGCCCAGTAAGCAGCCGCCTAGTAGGCAGTGTTAGGCAGGAGGCAACGAATCCTGCGAGGCCTATGTAAGGGGGCCAGCCACGCGCCACACTCACCACCAAGTCACACCACCTGGTCTCTCTCTCTCCCGCTCGCCTTCCCATCATTCAACTACTTAACACAATACTTTCAATTGACTAAATAAAATAGAAAGGATTGTGACAGACGAAAATAAAGAACAGTTCTGAACTGTCTGCAACACAAGCTTTCTCGAGAAGGAAAGTACACAATGATAGGTAGACTGTAGCTACATTCTCTGCCCTAGCGAGTCCTAGCGAGTAAGCCATGCGGTTCTGGGGGAAGCGGTGAGCGTCACAGTGAATACATTTATGATCTAATTTTACATGTTCGTAATAGGTTATGTTAAGCAACTGTTCTACAATCATATCCCATGATTTCTAGAAGGGTTGGCACACAGGTCTTCTTTGAAGTATGCTACCTGTATTGCTTTTACAATTTTTATAAAATATTTTAAATGTACAACATAAAGTATTATAACTCTATATCGGTGTTGTTTTTTCTCATCCTATTGTTGATTTGTTAGTGGTTTGATATTTGTCACGAATGTCCCCCTCCAGACTTGAGATATCAGGCATATTGTCAATGATGAAGGGGCCACTAATAAATTATAGGCTTGAGTCCCGGAGGGAAGAAGGAAAACCTAATATTAAGTAGTGGCCCCGGAATCTTGACAATTCCAGCCCTCCCTTCCATCCCCGTCCCATTCGTATATTGATGTTTTTAAGTTATCTAGATATATCATTGAAGGACGAATAGCGAAAGGCACAGCAGCGTCTGCGGGCACACCCACGCTATCAACATCCACGCGATGGGAAGCATAGCTTTTAGTGGTTCTAATTTAATTTTCTTTTATTATTTTTTACGAAGTTATTTCGTAGTGAGCTCCCGATCATAACGACGATTCCGTAAGTGAATGAGCGTACGCTTACGATGTAGGTCTCTTTAACACTCTGAGGCAGGTGTTTCAAACAGCTGACGCATGAGTTTGAAGAGTGCCATTACTGTATAAGGCATATCGTCAATGATTCCGGGGCCACTACTAAATATTAGGTTTTCCTTCTTCCCTCCGGGACTCAACCCTATAATTTTACTTATATGATTAACATATGAACCTTGAAGAGTGATAGAACCAGTGGGAAAAAAACATTTGGGTGGTGAAAAATTTATATTTTTGTTGCCCAGTCCTATGTTGGGGCCGCAGACTGAGAGACACATCCTCCCCTAGAAACTTCTCGCAACACACTGACTGCTGATGGAGAGATCTCAGAGTTATATAAAGTCTCTAAGTGAGTCACTGGTGTGTACGAAACCGTGTGAGATCAATTCACGCTGAAAATAACCAATAAATGGGGGAAATTTGATGAAAAATAGCCGATAATTTAGGAGGGGGGAAGGTGGGGGAGGTTGAGACACATGAGAAAGAAATAAAAACAAAACGGGAAATGTTGAGTTGTAGGGAATTTTATGCCCTTTCCAATGACACCAGAATCATTGTTGTAGCATGTTTGGTTACTTCATGGTTGTGCCAACTAGCGCGCTATCTTACGTGAGGTTATAAGCCAGGAGAGGGCTGGCAACCGGGCCGGCCAGCCGCACCCTACCTCACTCGCCGCTCAAAGCACACTGCCTCTCTCTCCCTCGTGTACCTACACCCGAGCTGTTACTAGGGTAGGGATAGCAGATACTGCCAGGGAAAATATCTTCGAAGGTAATATTTATACAAAAAATGTATGGTTTGACTAGTTTTTTTTTACATGTATGAAAACCGTAATGCATTTCCTACGATGATACGCGACCTGCGACCCGCGAAAGTTTGAAACAAGCAGAAAAATAATATGCTTCCAGACTGAATATCGCCTCAGGACTTTCACTGAGTACAGAGGGAAGGTTGATGATGCCATATAGGGGGTTGCTAAAAATTGCCGTTTTGAGCATAATCACGTCCAAAAAGCGGTCGGCCTCCTTAAACAAATATATATATAATAGAATATGTAACTAAATATACAATTCACCAAATAGAAATTATATGAAAAAAAAAGTGGACTGCACACAAGGGGTTAATATACAGTACTGTATCAACAGATGGCCCTGGTGTCGTGTAGCCTAGTAAAGCAGTACTCTTTTTAGATAAAAAAAAAGTAAAGTGTATCAGTCAAAGGTTACTACAAGATCGTGCAAGCAACAACTAAAATTACAGATATATATAGCTACAGTAGGATACTAAATACAATATCTACTAGAGTTAATAAAAAAAAAAAGATTGGCAAGGGCATCACTTGGCGATGGCTCCGACGACCTCGTTTACGTCAACCTATAGAAGTCCATCATGTTTCTTTAGAGGTGGAGTCACTAGTCCAAGAAATGATAACCAAGCATATCATTGTCCCGGTCAATCCAACTTGCCCAGTTTACACGTCCAGACATTTTCTCGTGCCAAAGAGGGACAGTGCTCAGATGAGGCCGGTCGTAGACTTGCCTCACCTGAATCACTACATTCACAACGCATCGTTCAGGACGCTCACTGTGAATCAGATCAGGTTAAGACTTCCTCCGCAAGGTTGGATGTGTTCTTTAGACCTAACAGAAGCCTATTGGCATGTCCCAGTAAACAAAAGGTTCCAAAAATTCCACGTTATGAGGATCGAGCATCAGACCTATGTCTTTCAAAGGATGCCTTTCGGTCTGAACCTGGCACCGAGGATCTGTACCAAATTAGTCCGACAGGCTCTGTTACCACTGTTGAAACAAGGGATCACAGTAATGTGGTACCTAGACGACTGGCTGGTGGTTGCAGTGTCCAAGATACAATGCCTCAACCATGTACATTCCATTCTAACTCATGTCAAAACCCTGGGGTTCAATATCAACTTGGCAAATTCAAATCTTGTCCCAACAAGGGTAATTCAGTGGGTAGGGCTAGTATGGGACACAACACACCTAACACTCGGTCAGAGTGTGGACAATCAGAACAGATTTCGCAGGAAATTCAAGCCTGACTACCACGAGGAAGGTGTGGGAGTCCCTTGTCGACTCTCTCAACTGGATTCAACTTACTGTAAAGTTGGGCCGGTTGAAAGTAAAGAGGTTAATCTTGGAGGGAAACAAGCATTTTCCGCTGTTGCTTGCGGAAAAGTCGTGGCAAATCCCAAAATTAATCCACAACTTACTAGCGGTCTGGGCAAGGCCAGAAACATTGCATTCAATTATGACGTGGACTTCTCCTCCGCCGACGGTGTGGGTTGATACCGATGCTTCAGGGACGGTGGGTTGGGGTTATCAGTCAAACCTAGGGCATCAGGGTCAGGGTCTTTGGTCCCAATCCAATATGTTTCACATCAATGCGAAAGAGTTACTAGTTCCCTTAATATTCCTTCAGTCTCACGGTTCCATATTGGAGGGGAAATCAATAGCTTTTCAAATGGACAATCTGAATGCCGTGTCTTGCATTCAGAAGCAAGGGTCAACGAGGTCTCGAATGTTGCTAGAGTTGTCGGAAAAGATTTTTGTGTTAGCCGACTAGCTAAACATTCATCTTCACGCATCTTATCTGCCAGGCGTGGCCAACGTCTGGGTAGATGCTCTGTCACGTAGACGGAGCAAAATAGTAGAATGGGCGCTCAAGCAAACCGTCTTTCAAAAGATGATTGCAGAGCCATACCGTCCACAAATGGACTTATTCGCATCAGAGGAAAACAACAAACTCCCTCTCTACCTAACCCGCCGGGAAGTCACGCCGGCGGGGGGTCCCGACACTTTGCTGACGGATTGGAACAGGTGAAATTCCATCTATCTGTTTCCGCCACTAGACGCTTCACTCATGTGTCAAGTAGCTCACAAACTACGGGATTATCGGGGCATAGTCTCGCTGATCATACCCCTGTGGCCGGCCCAGGTTTGGTACTCCCAAGTGAAGACGTGGTGCGAGAACCCGGTGTCACTCCCGATCTCATACTTCCACTTGGAGACAATTGGCAACCTAAAGACCTCGCTGACTTTTGCATTCTAGACATTCAAAGGGCCAAATGGTTAGCCCCTTTTGGAGAAAGCGTGACTAATAAATTCATTAATCAGTACACCCTTTCAACCATACGTCAGTATCAGTCACACTGGAAATCTTTTACTACTTGGATAGTGGAAACTGGCCAAACTGAAGCATCGGTATCGTTAATTTTCAAATATCTTGATTACTTATTTGAGCATAAACGATTGTCAGTAGTAACACTAAAGAATCACATGACAGCAATATCCCCCTTTTTTTTTACTTAACTGGGCACTCCGTACCGCCGGTGGAAGAGAAAGGTTTCATGCGTGCATGTTTCAAGCTTCGCCCACCACCCCTTCAGCTCATGACTACCTGGTCACTTGACAAAGCTTTGTCTTTATTACATTCTCAGAAATATAGTTACAATCCTACTTTTGATTCAATCTTAAAGAAGGCTGTGTTCCTTATGGCCTTGGCTACAGGAAACCGGGTATCTGAGCTGGCGGCAATGAGCAACGAACCGAATTGTCTCGGGTTTGGACGACGCAATGTGGATGTACAAATTGCGCCGTCTCCTAACTTCATAGCCAACAATGAGCACAGTGAGCATGTTTTTACGGCATTCACGGTTCCGGCACTCAAAAGAGGAGATACTCACCATAAATTATGCCCGGTGAAATCTGTAATGAATTTTATGGATCCAACCGGGCGCCCTCTGGGTAAATAGAACGGGTATACGCCTTACGAAGAGGACGTTAGCGAATTTACTTGTGGATGTGGTATGGGAAAGCAACCCGGGTACCGTGGGGCGTGCACATGACATCCGTAAATGGGCAGTGTCTCTTCGGTTCTTGAAGAATTATTTAATCACGGATATTGCAAATACCCAATTATGGGCGTCCAATCACACCTTCCTAACGCGTTACTTATCTATTGCCCTAGATAAACCAAGTCTAACCTGTGTCGCATTGAGACAATGGGTCTGATAGTCAGGTGCTTTTAGGATTAAGGTTAATTTTAAGAGTAAAACAGGAGGGGAGGGGGCAATTGATAGCTAAGACCCTCAGCCTCGCCGGACAGGTTGTGAGTGCACAAGCACTGTGATATACTTAATCTTAAGAACTAGAAGTACAGTTCAGTGATATGTTTTTTTGTTATTGTATTTCGAATACATGGAAATATAGCTTAGGTAATCTGCATTTACCATAAGATCCTCAGTTACTTGCAATAAGTCTTATTATTTTTGTATTGATATACATGACCAAATATTTTGTGATATGCATGTATCTTTCGATACTCAGGGACTTACCAGAGTCATGAGTTAGTATATTTTTGTATAAGAATAGATATTCCTAAAACAAAGATTTATTTAATGATTAGAATGGTGAATACATTTATGATCTAATTTTACATGTTCCTAATAGGTTATGTTAAGCAACTGTTCTACAATCATATCCCATGATTTCTAGAAGGGTTGGCACACAGGTCTTCTTTGAAGTATGCTACCTGTATTGCTTTTACAATTTTTATAAAATATTTTAAATGTACAACATAAAGTATTAGAACTCTATATCTGTGTTGTTTTTTCTCATCCTATTGTTGATTTGTTAGTGGTTTGATATTTGTCACGAATGTCCCCCTCCAGACTTGATATATCAAGCATATTGTCAATGATGAAGTGGCCACTAATAAATTATAGGCTTGAGTCCCAGAGGGAAGAAGGAAAACCTAATATTAAGTAGTGGCCCCGGAATCTTGACAATTCCAGCCCTCCCTTCCATCCCCTTCCCATTCGTATATTTATGTTTCTAAGTTATCTAGATATATCATTAAAGGACGAATGGCGAAAGGCACAGCAGCATCTGCGGGCACACCCACGCTATCAACACCCACGCGATGGGAAGCATAGCTTTTAGTGGTTCTAATTTAATTTTCTTTTATTATTTTTTACGAAGTTATTTCGTAGTGAGCTCCCGATCATAAGGACGATTCCGTAAGTGAATGAGCGTACGCTTACGATGTAGGTCTCTTTAACACTGAGGAGGGTGTTTCAAACAGCTGACGCATGAGTTTGAAGAGTGCCATTACTGTATAAGGCATATCGTCAATGATTCCGGGGCCACTACTAAATATTAGGTTTTCCTTCTTCCCTCCGGGACTCAAACCTATAATTTTACTTATATGATGAACATATGAACCTTGAAGAGTGATAGAACCAGTGGGAAAAAAACATTTGGGTGGTGAAAAATTTATATTTTTGTTGCCCAGTCGTATGTTGGAGCCGCAGACTGAGAGACACATCCTCCCCTAGAAACGTCTCGCAACACACTGACTGCTGCTGGAGAGATCTCAGAGTTATATAAAGTCTCTAAGTGAGTCACTGGTGTGTACGAAACCGTGTGAGATCAATTCACGCTGAAAATAACCAATAAATGGGGGAAATTTGATGAAAAATAGCCAATAATTTAGGAGGGGGGAAGGGGGGGGAGGTTGAGACACATGAGGATGAGTGGTAAGAAGTACTAGAGGGGAATTATCTCACCTAATGACATATTCCTTTGTTTTGAGAACCCCTGGGGTGTTTTTGAATTTTTGTTTTTGTTTATGTTCTTGCTTCCGTGAGGCCTATCACGTTAATTTTGGTGACAATTCCGTGAGGCCTATCGCGCTTCTCAAGTTAAACACTTTGCTCACCTCTTCCACTTCCTCCATACCCTCTAAGTCAAACCTACCTTGTCGTATTTATACTGCTCTCTTGAACAGTTCCCTGATTTCCTCCTCCTGTAACCTCTTCACCACTCCATCTCCCGCCCACCCGCCTCTAACTCTTTTCACACACTTATTCTATATCTTTAGTTTAGCTACTACTACATAATGATCGGACAACCCCCCCCCCTTCCCCTTTCCACATACCCCTATATACCTTAGCATCTAGCCCAGAATTCTTCATTAATTCATCCATGCATATAATCAATCAATGCCTTTCGTTCCACTGTCTCTCTCTCCCTCCTCCATTCTACTTGTACTTTCCATTTGTACCTGTGTATCATTCTGTGTTGGAAGGTGTTGGCTATCCACAGCCTCCTCCCCACACATACGTCCACAAGTGGAGGGACAATACAAAAAGTTAAAGGGACAACACAATATGAAGTGACTAAGCATACATAAACATATACTGTACTTCTGAGTTGTGGAAGAGTAAGCTAGCAAACAAAGAAGGATACTTTTTCATGACCAGTACCCATACTCTGCATCTGAGAAACTAATGTATAATAAATTGCTATTCAATTTAAGTATATAGTATAATAGTTATGAATATTTAATGGATAACTATATTTTGAAAATGTGTATTTGAATAATATACAAACAGAATCAAATGAATCTTGCATTATGTTGATATATTAGTACAATTAACAACAAAACTCCCTGGCTTTACTCTCCCAACAATAGCTCAAATATACAATTTAATACAATGATGATGACTTGTAAACTAATGACAGTTCTTGTTCCAGGTTCACCAATGAAGTCACTCATCAGAAGAAGCAACATAATTTATTTATCGATCGGACGATAATAGCTGTTTTTACTATGATCACATCTTAACATTGGATCTTAGGCTTCGAATAGTTTTTAAATAGTATAAAATTCATGTTAGCTACCATACAATAACTATAAATAAACAATTACTGTCCAGAAGAGTTATGATGGAGATGTTAGAGGAAGGTTCACTTGTGAAGTTAGAGAGTGAAGAGACAACACAATGTGAAGAGGACGGGTTGGACTTTGAAGGAACCAATACAATTAAGTGTGAAGAGGAAGAGTTCGACTTTGAAGGAACCAATGAAATTGAGTACAAAGAGGAAGGGTTCGACTTTGATGGAACCAATGAAATTGAGTACAAAGAGGAAGCATTAGAATTTGAAGGAACTGGGGAACTGTTAGAGAGTGGAAAAGAGAAGATTGATAAAATTAAACCCATATACTGTGAAGATAAAAGTTTGGAAAATAATTCACGTGAGTTTTCTAATAGCATTTATGAAAAAGGAACCCTAAAGCAAAAAGACAAGAAACATCAGTGTAAGGTCTGTGGTAAAGATTTCTCACGGAAGAGTCACCTCACCACACATTTACTAATACATTCAGGAGTAAAACCATTCAAGTGTGATCAGTGTGGTGAAGATTTCTCACAGAAGAGTCACCTCACCAGACATTTACTAATACACTCAGGAGTAAAACCATTCAAGTGTGATCATTGTGGTGAAGATTTCTCACGGAAGAGTACCCTCACCACACATTTATTAATACATTCAGGAGTAAAACCATTCAAGTGTGATCATTGTGGTAAAGATTTCTCACAAAAGGCCAACCTCACCACACATTTACTAATACATTCAGGAGTAAAACTATTCAAGTGTGATCATTGTGGTGAAGATTTCTCACGGAAGACTAACCTCACCACACATTTACTAATACATTCAGGAGTAAAAGCATTCAAGTGTGATCATTGTGGTGAAGATTTCTCACGGAAGAGTGACCTCACCTCACATTTACTAATACATTCAGGAGTAAAAGCATTTAAGTGTGATCATTGTGATAAAGATTTCTCACGTAAGGGTGATCTCACCTCACATTTACTAATACATTCAGGAACAAAACCATTCAATTGTGATCATTGTGGTAAAGGTTTTTCACGGAAGGGTCGAATCGTCAAACATTTACTAGTACATTCAAGAGTAAAACGAACTAAGTGATCTTTGTGATCGAGGTTTCTCACAGTCACCCGTCATTTACTAGTACAGTAATCACTCTCATAACTGGCCTGTTACTATCCGAACCTCGCCAATACCCGAACAGACCATAGGATATATAAATAAATAAAGTAAAATTGTTGTTCATGACTTCCAAAGCATTTTGAATTGAAGCGCCAAGATTCTGAGTGACCGAAATCGCCGATATAGCCTATCATCATCATCATCTCCGACGCCTTGCTTCCCCCTGGGAAACCCCCACTAGAGGATGGCCATGACAGAAACGTCTCCAAGCTACTTTGTCAAGACATGCCTCCTTTGCCCGTGCCACAATGCCCCTTCCACTACGTGGAAGTTTTTCTTTAATATATTTTTCCACTTTCTTTTCCCATACCATAGGTGGTCTTCCACTACTAGCGGTTCCACTCACCTGACTCCCATATATCTTTCTTGGCATTCTGTCTTCATCCATTCTCTGAACATGACCATACCACCTCAAAGTACTTCTCTTTATCCACTCAACCACACCACAATCAATGCCCAAAGCCTGCTCTTCCATTCCAAAGGACTCGTACACTTCCCTATTACTTGGCCCATCTAGCCTATTCATGCCAGCTGCCATTCTGAAAAAGCTCATCTCCACAGCTCTTAGTTTGAAGAGGTCCTCGTCACTTGCCGTCCATGTCTCGCTTCCATACGAGAGTGTTGGGAGCAGCACACTGTTTCTCAGTGACTTTTTGACTTCCTGGCTAACCATTCTTCCTTTGAGAATACTATCAAGTTCTCCAATCACTTTTCTCCCTTGCATTTTTCTCTCTTTTATCTCACTCTCCATTTTACCATATTTGCATAGTACAGCTCCCAAATACTTGAAACTTTCAACCTCTTCTAGTACTTCATTTTTCAATTTTATTTTACAACTTTTCTTGTGTTCTTTCTTGATTCTATATTTTTCCTTAAAATCTATAGTTTCATGCATTCTTCTCTCAAACACCATTACCTTACATTTCCCTACATTGACCTTTAACTTTCTCTTTTCACATACCCTGTCAAAGTCAGTGACCACTCTCTGAAGTTCTTCAGCATTTTCCGCCAACAGGACTGCATCGTCCGCATATAGGCATGTTAAAATTGTCCATGTTCTTCCCTCTGATTCCAGTCTACCTCCCACACCCATTGATACAGCCCTACATTCCCTAATCACTCCATCCATGTATATATTGAACAACCAAGCTGACATGACACATCCCTGTCTTACACCTACATTGACCTCAAAACTTTCACTTAACTTATCCCCTACCTTCACATTTGCCATTGCATTCCTATAAAAAGATTTTACTGCCATTAGCAACTTTCCTCCCACACCATATACTGTTAACACATCCCACAGGCCCTCCCAGTCTACTTTGTCGTAGGCTTTTTCCAAATCCATGAATGCTGCATAGAGTTTTCTGTTTTTGGCCAAATACTTCTCTACCAACAATCGCATTGAGGCTATCTGGTCAACGCAGCCCCTGCCCTTTCTGAAACCTCCCTGTTCCTCTCCTATTTTGTCATCCGTTATCTTCCGTAGCCTCTGTGTTACTACTCTTGCGTGTACCTTTCCAGGTATGCTAAGCAAGCTAATTCCCCTATAATTCTTACACTCTTCTTTACTACCCTTCCCTTTGTACAAGGGTACTATCACTGCTTTCCTCCAGTCCTCTGGTACACTTTCCTTTTCCCATGCTAATTTACATAACCTATGCATTATGTCAACAGCTCTTCTCCTCCATATCTCAGCATTTCACATAGCCTAGCCTACAATAATTTACTTAACATTACAGTAGGATACTTATTATATGTTATAAACATAATAGTAGGTAGCCAACTTACCTAAATTATATTTCATAATAAACTTATATAAACCAAGTAATCTTGGCCAAACCGATACGCATGCGGCTATGTTTACCACTGTTTACTATAGTGCCACCATTACCAATTGAAGTTAAAGCCGCTAGCATATATTGTTAAGACATTATAAATACCAATAGAAATATGAATTGGCAAAATCAATATAATATCACTTCGAAATTGTTCTGAAATTTCTAAACAAAAGTTTAAATACAAACCGCTAGTGTAAATCATTACTGCTAGATCTAGCGGAAGTCGCTATACGTATTGGCAGTACTGCACACTGCCGACGGCGACAAGATTGGAGGGTTATTGTTGTTTATATTCCAGTAGAGGAGTGACCAGATTTTTTTTTTTTTTTTTTCTATGTGATTGAGGGAGGCAAAAGGCATAACTGCCTATAGCGAGTGCCTCCCCCATAGTTGAAAGAGTGACAGGGCCAAAATCAAGGGACGTTCGAGCCAAAATGCCTGGACACACGGAGTTTGAAGCAATTTAAGTCATAGGAAGAGGGAAAGACTGATTCTGGGAGAGAGTTCCAGAGCTCAGCTGTTGAGTAGAAGAAAGTTTGAGAGTAACGTTTCACTCTTGGGTTGGAGAGTTGCACAGAGTAGGGGTGGGATTGAGTTGCAAAACGGGTACCACGTGCCCTACGTAAAGGAGGTGGTATGCACTGGGATAGCTCTGAGGAACACTGATTATTATAGTAGCGATAGAAGAGCGAGAGAGATGCAACATTGCGGCGGAGAGAGAGAGATTGCAGAGAGTTGGTGAGTGGACGGGAGTTAATGATACGAAAGGCCTTCCTTTCAATTTTGTCTAGGAGAGCGGTGTGAGAGGAACTTCCCCACACATGTGAACAATACTCAATACAAGGGCGCACTATGCCCCTGTACAGAGCAAGAAGCTGTGCAGGGGAAAAGAACCCCCTAAGGCAGTTGAGCACGCCCAGCTTCTGGGAGGCTGCCTTAGCAAGACTGGTAATATGGTCCTTCCAAATGAGAGCAGAAGAAAAAGAGACACCAAGAATATTGAGAGAAGATGAAGGGTTGATTTTTGTATTGTTGAAGAATAAGGGATAGTCCGCTGGGAGATCCTGACGGGTAGATAGATGGAGAAATTGGGTTTTGGAAGCATTAAAGTTAACAAGGTTTTCTCTGCGCCAATTGGAAATAGTATTTAGATCAGAATTTAAGAGTTCTATGGCTTCATTACGTTTGTCGTTGAGGGATTGCTGGCTGGGGCGTTCTGAAAAACTAATAGAGTAGTGTAAGGTTGAGTCGTCTGTGTATGAATGGATGGGAATTAAGGTACAGTTAAGGAGATAATTTATAAAAATTAGAAAGAGAATAGGAGATAGGACAGAGCCCTGAGGAACACCGGAGTTTATAGGGTGAGGAAGTGAACAATGGCCGTCCACAACTGCGGCTATGGAACGGCCGGAAAGGAAATTAGAGACAAAGACACAGATGGAGGGATAGAAACCGAAGGAGGGTAGTTTAGAAATTAAAGATTTATGCCAGACTCTATCGAAGGCTTTCGATATGTCTAGTGCAATAGAAAAAGTCTCACCGAAGTCCCGAAAGGAGGATGACCAAGAGTTAGTAAGATATGAAAGAAGATCACCAGTAGAGCGACCCTTAAGGAAGCCATACTGGCGATCTGAGAGTAGATTATGAGAAGAGAAATGCTTAAGAAATTTGGAAGCAAGAATAGTTTCAAAAACTTTAGAAAGACAAGAGATAAGAGCAATTGGACGATAGTTGGAGGGTTGAGAGCGGTCACCCTTCTTTGGGACAGGTTGAATGTGAGCAAACTTCCAGCATGAAGGGAAGACGTTAGAGGATAGACAGAGACGAAAGAGTTTGCCTAGGCAGGGAGTCAGCACGGAAGCACAGTTTTTGAGAACAACAGGAGGAACACCGTCCGGACCGTACGCCTTATTAGTGTTAAGCCCAGAGAGGGTAGAAAGTACATCTTTAGAAGAGATTAGGATATTAGGCATAAGTAAGAGAGAGGAGGGCGGAGAGGGAGGAATAGCACCGGAATCATCCAAGGTGGAGTTTCTAGCAAAAGTGTGAGCGAAGAGTTTAGCTTTGTCAGAGGAAGAAGTGATGGTACTGCCATCAGAGTGGGAAAGGGGAGGGAAAGACGAGGAAGAGAAATTGTTGGAGAGGTTTTTGGCTAGATGCCAGAAAGCTTGGGAAGAGCTAGAGTTGGATAGTTCAGTGCATTTATTATTGATGAAAGAGTGTTTGGCAAGTCGAAGAACAGATTTGGCTTGATTCCGGGCAGAAACATAATTATGAAGAATGAGAGTCTTGAGTTTTAAGGCGTCGGTACCGTTTGAATGCTTCCTCCTTATTGCGGACAGCAGTAGAACAGGCTTGAGTAAACCAAGATTTTTTAGCATTAGTCTGAGAGAAAGAGAATGGAATGTATGCTTCCATGCTCGATAGGATTACCTATTCAGCACTCTCCGAGGGTCCTCGGCCATGGAAGCAGAAATCATTCCATGGGAAATCAAAGAAGTACTGCCGAAGAGCCTCCCAGTCGGCAGCGCCAAAGTGCCACAAGCGCCGCCGGCTAGGAGGATCGGGTGGCTGTACTGGAGAGATAGGACAGGTGACAGAGATAAGTTTATGGTCGGAGGAGCCCAAAGGAGAGAAAAGATCGACAGTATAAGAAGAAGGGTTAGAAGTTAGAAACAGGTCAAGAATGTTGGGCCGATCTCCGATGCGATCCGGGATACGGGTGGGTTGCTGAACTAACTGCTCTAGGTCATTTAGGATAGAAAAGACGTTGGCTTGTTCACCAGGTGGATCAGTAGTGTGAGAGGAGAGCCATTGGCGGTGGTGAACGTTGAAATCTCCTAAGATGGAGATTTCTGAGAAAGGAGAAATGGATAGAATGTGTTCCACTGTAGAGTTTAGATAGTCAAAGAATTTGGGAAAGTTGGTAGAGTTAGGGGAAAGATAGACAGCACAGAAATATTTAGTAAGAGAATGACAGGAAAGTTTGAGCCATAAAGTTGAGAATTCAGAGGACTCGAAATCGGGAACACGAGAGCAAGTGAGTTTGTTGTGCACATATGCACAACATCCGCCTTTGGCTTTGAAACTAGGATAGAGAAAGTAGGAGGATACAGAGAAGGGGTTGCTGGATGTTGCTACAGACACCTGAGTTTCGGTGAGGAAGAGAAGATCAGGTTTGTAGGAGGAGAGATGGTGCTCAACAGAGTGAAAGTTAGAGGAAAGTCCGCGAATGTTGCAGAAATTAATAGAAAGAGTAACAGGCCGAGGTCCAGGTAATTATGTGGGGTCGTCAGGGGATGGTCGGTCGGGTGAGGGGGCATTTATGGTCCCCCCCCCTGGGGACTCCGAGGCTGGGCTAGAATTCATAATTTTTTTTTTTTTTAATTTTGGTGTGGAGGAATGAAGTGTGGTGTGCATATTTAGTGTAGTGAAGTGGATAGGAGGAGGAGGTGTTTGTGAGAGCTAGCTGGATTGCTCTCAGTGTAAATGAGGCACAAAGAAAATCAGTAAGAGAGGCCAAGCAAATGAAACAGGAGTTCCAGCGACTCTTTATCACATGCCTATAACCTCACCTGGGTCTAGCCCTGATCGATTGGTGCCTACAATCTCCCCACACAATCTTGTCAATCCTACAATCTTGTCCAATAATAGCAATTTCATAGTCCCACAGGACTTATTTTGATATATTTATGACGCCTGGTATGAAGGTATGTTGCCAATATAATAATAGACAAATAAATAGTTAAAGGACTAATAACCTAATAATAATAACAAATAAATAATTAACTCTGTGTATCCGAATACTCCCTGTGACCGAACTGGCCATGGCCCATATAGTTCAATTATGGGAGTGATCACTGTACATTCAGATGTAAAACCATTCAAGTGTGATCATTGTGATAGAATGAAATATTTGAGTCTGGAATACAGATATTATTATTATTATTATAAAGGTTTCTCACTGAAGTGTGACCTCACCAGACATTAACTAATTTAAATAATACATTCAGGAGTAAGAACATTCAAGTGTGATCATTATGATAATTATTTTTCATGAAAAAATAACCTAGCCAAACATTTACTAATATATTCCGGAATGAAAAAATGTAACCCAAGGACTGTGATGGTCCTTCCTGAAGCACGGCATTTAATTAAACATGCTTCAAATATCGTGCCAGTGCCGGGAAATGTCTCAAAATTGTATGACATGGTATAGGTTTGAGTCCCGGAGGGAAGAAAGAAAACTTAATATTTAGTAGTGGCCCCGAAATCATTGACGATATGCCTATTATATAATAGCTCTCTTACAAATACCCGCGGTCAGCCTGTTTGAAACACCCGCCACAGGGGAAAGAGTGCCGACATCATAAGTGCAACGCTCATTCTCTTATGGAATCGTCTTTATGATTGGGTACTCACTATGATTTTTTTTTGTAAAAAATCAAAAATAAAATTAATAACTTAAGAATTGTTATAATAAAGCTTCCCAACTTAGTGGATGTCTTTGTGTGGATTCTATCCGAGACGCTGAAGCTTGCGGCGTCATCTTGTCTTCAATGATATATCAAGATTAAACTTGAGATATCAACGAATGGAAAGGGGATGGAAGGGAGGGCCCTACATCGTCAATGATTTCGGGGCCACTACTAAACATTAGGTTTTCCTTCTTCCCTCCGGGACTCAAGCCTATAATTTATTAGTGGCCCCTCCATCATTGACGATATGACTGATATCTCAAGACTGGAGGGGGACATTCGTGACAATATCTGCACCACTAACAAATTAACATAGGTAGATAAAAACAACCATATAACAATCTTAAACTTATTGTATACAAACAATATTTTTGGTAAAAAATAGAAAGAAAAGCAGAGTGCGTGCTTCGAAGAAGTTCTGCTTATAAGTAACCTTGCAGGTACATAAGTAATGAATATCACATTGAGATTCCATAACAAATATTTCCAAGAATGTTGTACTGTATTCTTGTCCAAAACAAAAAGAATTCTTTGACCCCTCCTAGACGTCAAAGTTCTATAGGAACAAACAAACCAATTGATTATATATACATTTAGTCCTTAAAATTAATTTGTACATACTGCATATTTTGTACAACTTATCTTCTATATCCCATAGTGCAACTGTTAATGATATGTTGAGTGGTACTTGAAAAGTAGACAGAATGGATAAAAAACACCATCTGAGGAAGAGCACTGTATTGACAACGTTTTGCAGATAGCTTCATCAGGTCACTAACAAATGCTGGTACATAGGAGGCCTTAAATATCCGTCAAGACCGGTGGCGGGGGAGGAGTGGGAGGTGGGGGTTGAGAGGGAGGAAGGAGGCAGGACAGGGAGGGGGCAGAAGCATGCTCTTCCTCAGATGGTGTTTGTTATTGATATATTTTCAAAAATAAAATTTGAACTGCATAACCAGTTCGGCTTATCAAGTATCACAGCTCATATACTTATCACATTATCCGGCGGAGGGTCTTGGCTCTCCATTACACTCCCCCCCCCCCCCCCCCCTCCTTTCTCACACTTAAGATTACTCTTAAATCTAGTAGCACAAAGACCAATTAGACCCGCTGGCGTAATGCCACACAGGTGAGTGTTGGTTTATCCAAGGCCACAGATAGGTAGCACGTCAGGAAAGTATGATTGGATGACCACAATCGTGTGTTAGCTATGTCATCTATGGAGTAATTATGCAAGAATCTTAAAGAAACTGCCCACTTCCTGATGTCGTGGGCCCTTCCCACTATACCGGGATTACTCTCTTGGATAACATCTACAAGCAAGGATGCTAATTTTCTTATTGTGACCCGCTTACCTGCACTATTGACCCATAAAGCTCCCTGCTGTTGAGGTTGTGACACTCTCAAAAACTTTATCAGAGATTGCACTGGGCATAAAACATGGTGTGTGTCTCCACGCTTGAGCGCCGGGACAGTAAAATCAGAAAATACATGATCGGTATGCTAATTTTTAGCGACAAAAGTAGGGGATGGAGCAATTTGTACATTAACATTACGTCTCCCAAACCTGAGGCAATTAGGTTCGTTGCTCATCGCCGCCAGCTCAGACACCCTGTTACCTGTGGCCAAAGCCATAAGAAACACAGCCTTCTTTAACCCGGCAAGCGCGATAGGCCTCACGGAAGGCTTCCTATAGGGAACGCGATAGGCCTCACGGAAGCAAGACCATAAAAAAAGCCTTCCATAAAAAAAAAGGGCCTATCAAAACAAAGGAATTTGTCTCTAGGTGAGATAATTCCCCTCCAGTACTCATCCATGTAAATATCACCCACCCCCCTCCCCTCCTTCCCCACCTTATTCCCCCCTCCCTCCCCTCCTCAATTATCACCTATTTTTCCTCTTATTATCATCATTTATCGGTTATTTTTCTCTCCCGCGATAATGTAGCACAAGTGGGTTGCAGAAAAGATCGTTATGCAACACTCAGACACCGGCCCACACCGCCCCGCTCGTCTCAGTTACCTCACAGACAGCGAGAGAGGAGGGTTGTCTGTGGCTCTCTCTCGCCTGAGATTATGACCGGGTGGCCAATATCTTCGTTTTTCACCACCCAAATGCTTTTCCCACTTATTTTAGCACTCTTGAAGGTTCATATATACATCATATATGTAAAATAAAAGCATACCGAAAACAAATAATGCTCTATATTGTAAATATAACGAATTCTGTCAGAATCCAAGGCTAGAAATGCACAAATAACTACCCTAGCCCCTAGGTCTATTTCGCGCTTGTCAGGTTAACAATGAGTCGAAATCCGGCGCATGATTATACTTGCGCGAATGAAGCAAAGACAATGCTTTGTCAAGTGACCAGGTAGGCATGAGCTGGGCGAAGCTTGAAACATGCCCTCATGAACCCTTTCTCTTCTGTCTGCGGTATAGATAGCCCTGTTAAGTCATAAAAGGGAATTCTGATAGCTGACAAATGATTTTTCAGTGTTATTACAGAAAGGCGTTTTTGTTCAAATAAGTAGTCCAAATACTTGAAGACTAAAGCTACTGATGCGTCAGTTTGCGCTGTTTCTACTTTCCAGGTCGTAAAAGACTTCCAGTGCGATTGATATTGACGCCTGGTAGAAAGAGTAGCCTATACTAATTGAGAAATTTATTAGTGACGCTCTCCCCATACGGAGTTAACCATTTGGCATTCTGAATGTCCAAAAGCCAAAAGTCAGCAAAGTCTCTAGGTTGCCAATTGTCTCCAAGTGGAAGTACGAGATCGGGAGTGACACCACAGTTCTTGCACCACATTTTCAACTGGTGATACCACACCTGAGCCAGCCATAGAGGCGCGATCATCGAGACTAAGCCCCGGTAACCCCGTAGTTTGTGAACTACTTGACACATGAGTGAAGCGTCTGGAGGCGGAAACAGATAGATGGAATTCCACCTGTTCCAGTCCTCCATCAATGCGTCTGGACCCCCCGCCGAAGACACTTCCCGGCGGGTTAGGTAGAAAGGAAGCCTGGGGTTTTCCTTGGACACGAATAGATCCACTTGTGGACGGTATGGCTCTGCAATCATCTGTTTGAAGATGTTTTGCTTGATAGCCCATTCTACTTTGGTGCTCTGTCACCGTGACAGGGCGTCTGCCCAGACGTTCGCTATGCTTGGGAGGTATGATGCATGAAAATGAATGTTCAGCTCTTCCGCCAGAATATAACTCTCTTACGACAACTCTAGCAACTTCCGAGACCTCGTTGACCCTTGCTTTTGAATGCAGACTACCGCATTCAAGTTGTCCATTCGAAAAGCTACTGATTTCCCCCGCAAGGTGGAGCCGTGAGCCCGAAGGAAAAATAAAGGGACTAATAGTTCTTTCATATTGATGTGAAAACTCTCGGATTGGGACCAAAGACCTTGACCCTGATGGCCTAGGTTTGACTGATAACCCCAGCCTATTGTCCCTGAAGCATCCGTGTCATAGGTGGAGGAGACATCCACGTCATTATTGAGTGCAGTGTTTCTCTCCTCGCCCAGACTGATAGAAAGTTGTGAATTAACGGTGGAATTCGCCACACCTTTCCCGCCGGCAACAGCTGGAAATGTTTGTTTCCATCCAGGATTAATCTCTTTACTTTCAACCGGCCCAACTGTACAGTTAATTGAATCCAGTTGAGAGCCGACCAGGGATTCCCATGTCCTTCTCGTGGTAGTCAGACTGTGGAGAAACAAAAAAAAATTCTTTCGAAATCTGTTGCGATTGTCCACACTCTGACTGAGAGTAAGATATGCTGTGTCCCAGACCAGCCCTATCCACTGAATTACCTGTGTGGGAACAAGGTTCGACTTTGCCAAGTTGACCTTGAACCCTAGGGATTGAACATGGTTCATAATTTGAGTGACATGGATTTTGCATTGACTCTCCGACTCCGCTACTACTAGCCAGTCGTCTAAGTACCACAACACCTTGATTCCCTGATTTAACATTGGCATGAGGGCCGGGCCTGCCGGACTAATTTTGTGAATATTCTCTGTGCAAGCTTCAACCCGAATGGCATTCTCTGAAAGACATAAGTCTGATGCTCTATCCTCAAAGTGAGGAATTTTTGGAACCTTTTGTTTACCGGGACGTGCCAATAGGCTTCTGTCAGGTCTAACAAGCACATCCAATCTTGCGGCGGGAGTGTTAGCCTGATGTGACTCACAGTGAGCATCCTGAACGATGCGTTGTGAATGTGTCGATTCAAACAAGACAGGTCTACGACTGGTCTCATCTGAATACTGTCCCTCTTTGGTACGAGAAAAAATCTGGATGTGTAAACTGGGCAAGTGGGATTGACCGGGACAATGATATGCTTGGTGATAATTTCCTGGACGAGTGACTCCACCTCTAAAGATACATGATTGATTTCTAGTGGTTGACGTAAATGAGGTAGCCGGAGCCACTGCCAGGTTATGCCCTTGCGTACCGTAAAATGGGATAACTTCGGACATTTTTCGAGGTTTTTTAACAATTTCTCCTAAGTGTATACACATTGTAGAGATTTAACTAGGTCAAGTGATGTATGGTGATAGTGCGCCATAATCCAGGAAGCCTCCTAAAAATATCCCCCATAATAAAAGAGCTATCCTTATCCTAAATGATGTCCGAAGTTTGCTTGAAAAGTTGAAAACTTCGGACATGTATGGATAACTTCGAACATACGGTGATTTCTTATGGAAAATGATTGCCGAGAGTTGGGATAACTCCGGACAAACGGAGGAGAACTTTGGACGTATGTTCGTGGCCTTATTTCATTCATTTTTCGGCTCCTACTATTTTATATGAATATTTTATTATTGCTGCTTATTCTTGTCCGATGTTTTAGTGGAAAATGCACAGTCAATACTTTTAGGCCTGTATAATCAGTATAGGAGGGGGATATATACGATGTTTAACATATATTCTGTTTGGATCTGTTCTCGTTAGGCATTGAGCTCACTCTTAGAAAATATTGAGCAGGAAAAATAACCAATGCTGTCTAATCAATAACTCGAAAATTAACTAGGCCTAGTGAAAATATATAGGTATGTATACTATATCACTGCATATACACTTTTATGAATTTTAGCATTTTTATAGGTATAACGTATTTGTTGGTGTTTCTTTCGGCAGATAAAAAAAAAATTTGGACAAGATATATGCCTCCTAATTTATATATATTATATATCCAGAATTATCCGAAATACATAAATCGGTTAGCATATTATCATATTTTTATGGGTTTTTGGACTCAGAGAATGATTATTTGATCTTTTACCACCATGTTAATGATGGACAAGTATTATGAATGATTTTCATATGGCAAATAATAACAAACGATTGTTTTGTTCCATGTCCGAAGTTAGCACGTTTTTTGTTTAAACACAGTCGGTTAAATGATAGTGTTCTAGCTAGAGCGTTATACAAGTGTAACTAATTTCCTTTGGTGGATGTTGTCTCTGGTAATGTTACTACAAAATTATATCAGTCACAACATCATTCATACAAACAAATTTCTTCAGGGTGATAGAAGTTTGGCAGGGTAGCGAAAAATGTACATATGTTCGTCATATAAATAATATTTTTTTAGTGTACAGTGGAGCCCCATCCTAGCTGCTAATCGGTTCCGCAGAAATAGAGCTAGGATTGAAACAGCCAAGATCTGGGCACTGTTCTTATGGGGAAAATTCAATCGGTTCCGTGCTCATGCCAAAATGTGCGTCTTTTTCTATTTTTTGCCTATGAAAACATGTTTTATTGTACACAAATTAAATTTTATGCATTATACTGTATCATATAATACACCATAGAATAAGTTTTTAATAACTAGAAAAAAGGCCCAAATCTAAACAATTACCGCACTTTTTCCCAGTGTTAGGCTATGAAAACATGTTTTTTGTCTAGGCTACATCAAGTAGCCTAGGCCTAAATCTTATGCATTGTAAATAATAATGTAGACATGGCTAAATGACAGTCCTAACCATAAATACTGTAGATTGGGGCATTGTTTCTATCATGCAATTTTGTTTAGGCCTAGCCTAGGCCTAGGTTCTAAATTCGTCCAGCCACCCCTCAAGTACCCATTTTGCCCCAAATACTGTACATCCAATAAATACATATTATGAGGAAAATACCTATAAATACGTATTATGAGAAGATTACTTACCACTCAGACTTTATTATAAATCATTGTCATATTTAGCCTAGCCTAGGCTAACATCGTCTAGGCTTTCGCTTTCGTCCGACATGGACTGGTCTTTGCTCTGTGTTTTGAGCATGAAATTCCTTCATTGCTACCAACAGGCCAACCATCCCTATCACTAGATGTACTAGAGGTTATAATAAACGCGATAGATAAGGGGTTCAGGCACAAAAAAGCTTGCAAACGGTTGTTTTGTCAACACAGATACTAGCTAAACTGCAAGTGTCTGCTTAGTGATGACGTCATACAAAGATGGCGGCATCTTGTGCATTTGACGATCGGATCTCGGATTCACTCGGATTTCGTCTCTAAACGGCAAGCACCTGGCAGATTCTTTTCGTTATGTTAAAACAAAATTATTGTTTTTGTTTGTTTTCTATTTTATATATATAGAGTTTTTCGTTATTTTTGCTATTTTTTCGGGTTTCGGCTGGGATTTTGATGCGAGAATTGAGGCTTTTGGCACGAGAATTGATATTGGGAATATTTGGTGTGTGGCGCGAGAATTGAATCAGCGAAGACTGATGTAGCGAAAATGGGGGCTGCACTGTACATATACTCATGTCAGTTTCCTAGGACTTTTACATGCTCTTCCTATGCCATTGCTCTAAACGGACCCCACAAAAAAAACAATAAAAAGCGTTTCCATTATATAATGACAATGTCTAATTACTTATTATCGCCGATGTCCGAAGTTATCACCGCAGTACGAAGTTACCCCACTTTACGGTACCACTGTCCTTGCCCAAGTCCGCCTGGGCCCCGATGACACGCCCGAAATGACTCGGTTACTTGACTGGGCTTGTCCGGCGTAACTACCCTCAGATCCAACTCGCCCTCGACAGGCCCCGGGAATGAGAGAGTTTGTGATATGACTAGTTTTTTTATGGTGGTTGGGTAGTGTTAGACGGCTGACTAGTTTTGGTAGACTTCGATCCCTGACCTGATTTATGTTTTGGTTGATGCTTATACCATTTACCTGATTTTCCCTGCTTAAACTTGGGCTGAGTGCTTCCCTGTGCTGGAGGAGACTTGTGGCTCTGAAAGGGTTTGGACTCACTAGGTTGAGGTTTTGCACTGCTTTTCGGCTTGGAATATGGTTTCGGAAACTTAAAATTATCTTTCCTAGCCTGGGAAGCAGCCTGCTTGACAGTATCTACCATATTGAATACAGTTTTCCAAGTATTGGGGCAAAGTAAAGAGGGCGTCAACACTGGTGAAAGGATTACCCGGCGACCAATATCTTCCGGCAATTTCTTCACCAGATAGACCCGTAGGTCCTGACGTGCGCAGACAGCCTCCAACAAGGCTATCCTGACGTCGCCCAGAGACTGAATTGAGTTTTGTAAGAGGAGACGCCAGGATAATTCCGTGGCCTTCCTAACATCTGTGTCATAAATAGCATCAATTGTCCTGGTGAGGGACTGGGCAATTTGGCGACTTAACCCGTACAGCCCCAGCGACGCGTCTGACGCGTCGGCGATGTATGTAACGCACAGCCCCAGAGACGCGTCTGACGCGTCACCCTAATTGCGCCGACCGTAACCTCAGGTGTAGCCACTCAAGAGGGCTCAGATTTGTATGGGAACTGTGTACGTATCCCACGCAACCGTGCCGATGGTTGAAAACTCTCAAAGTCCATGTGCGTGTGCGTGAGCGCGCAATAACCTGTTTTTTGGGGGTAATTGCCTTCAATTTTTTACTCTTGTAAAATACGTTTTCGGGGGCTCTGTAGGACCATTCTTTAAGCTTTTTGAGTGGTTTTTCGTGGTTTTTCCTTCATTCCTAACCCATTCGCTATTGTTTCTGGAATAAAACCATTTTTTGAAAACCGGCCGGGTTCTGGTGAACAAACATTACAAAACTAGCAGGGGCTCCACGGGTTAACAAGTATTGGGAGAATAGCCTGAAAGCTTTATTTCACAATTTAAAGTATCCAGATGTGCCGGAGGAGGGGTTATAAAGGGTTCCTGCAGGTCCCATAAAGCCAATTTAGGGCCGACAAGGAAATAAAAAATAGCAGGTGGAACTCCCCCGGCTTTATTTATAGGCAAAGAGAACCAAAGATGATTATCTTGGGGTATTTGGTGGGAGGATTTTGATGTTATAGTTGCAGCAAACTGTTGCGCCTCAATTTCCTAGTCCACCCACGGGCCTGAACCTACCTGTCCCACCTGCAGGACTGGATTGCCGGACGGATCGCTCACCGGAAGTGTATCCAGTTCCGGTGTTAGCGAGGCTAGGACTTTTATGTCATTCATGCCATCAGTCTTGGACCATTTCGCAAATAGTCGTGCAGAGGAGGCAGGAGGAAGAGCTGGAGTGGGGGACTACACAAAATACTCATAGGAATATATATTAGGTATGGCTTTGACAGCTACATCCAAAATATGACCCTGTGTATCTTTTGCCCTCCGTTTTCTGCTCTTATTCATTTGATTAACCACTCACTAGGAACTGGAAGCTCCCCCGCGATTGTCTGTTGTGCAATGGCCGGATTTTGCGCCATTATAGTCACCCATGAACAATCGGGACCGTAAAGCAAAGGCATAGGGCCTTTCTTTAACAGAACCTTTTCTAAGGGAGGGGGATTAATGTCCGTAATAACCCGCACGTTAGTGGTAGTCAAAGAAGCAGGATCTGGAATACTACTAGCTGAGGTAGTTGGTTGAGTTACGTTAGGGAGGGGAGGTGGAACACTAGATGGAACAACGACTCTGGTTGGCACTAAAGGCCGCACAAGAGACCCAATCGGAGGAGCTCCCGGCGCGGCTGTGGGAGTTTCCTGTGACTTTGTTGGTACATTATTGTTACGTTACGAGCGGGGTTCGAACCCATAACATAAAGAAACATTCCACTAAAACCACAAAACGAGGACTTATTACTTTGCCTCACAAAATGCGGTAAATATGACTATCATTTTCAGTCAAGAAGAAGTGGCATGTTAAACTTCCACAAAACTAGTGCCTTTCTTTGTAGTCACTAAAACCTTGGTTGGTGAAAAAATGTGGCAAGTTCATAAAATATCAGTTGATATCAAATGGCTGTTTTAGCCTAAAAAAAAAAACAAAGATATTCCTTTCTCATCACTCGTTCAGAATTAGTTATCTTTAGTTACTTTGACTTAGATTTATCCCAACAATCAAAAGAATAATATATTAGCACAAAGGTAAAATGTAAAGATTATGTAAAATATAATTATAATTTATTTACATGATTAATTATACACAAAAGTTAATTCTAGTGAAAATATCAAAGTGAGAAACATTGAAGTGAAAGAATAAAGACACTCTTAACCCATGGGCTGCGACCGAAGAATAAAGACACTCTTAACCCATGGGCTGCGACCGTCCTCATATGAGTCCGTACTAGTGGACGGCGACCGTCCTCATATGAGCCGGGTTTATAAACATACGAAAACCGCGGGTTATGAGTCAGGTGGCAACAAAGTGGTGTGCAAGTAGTGGTGGTTAGCAACTCTCGATACCACCACCCGGCACACCCCAGCCGCGCGCGGGCAAGCAGTACACAAGCACTTGCCATGGAGCCTATATGTCGTTCTCCCACGCTGCCTGTTGACACAACCACTGCCGCCCGGGCTACCACCACCACCACCACCACCACCACTTCTCCTGCTGCCTCTACTACAGCAGGGCCCTCTGCTGCAACACAAGGCCGCCCTAGGGATGCAGGGTGTGCGGGGGCCACTGGGGGGAGAGGGAAGGGCATGGCTTCTCAACAGGGACGAACGAAAAAACTACCGTCTGTCTCTACCACCACCGCGCCACCACCACCGCCATCCGCCCCTGCCACCCCTGCTGCCGCTCCTGCCAGTGCAAGTGGGAGGAAAGTGGGTGGCAAGGCGAAAGCTAAGGGAAAAGTACCTGCCATAGATGACTCTACCCCTTCCACCCCTGCCAGTGCAAGTGGGTGGTAAGGCGAAAGCTAAGGGAAAAGTGCCTGCCGTAGATGACTCTACCCCTTCCACCTCTGCCGCTGTCACCGCCCCTGCCACCGCCACTGCCAGTGCAAGTGGGAGGAAAGTGGGTGGCAAGGCGAAAGCTAAGGGAAAAGTGCCTGCCGTAGATGACTCTACCCCTTCCACCTCTGCCGCCCCTTCCACCTCTATATATCGTATATTGCTTATATGCGCCTTATTTCTTGCTATGTAATATTCAGATGGGTTGCCTACATACGTACATGTAGGGTGAGGTGGGGTTGGACCGTACTACTAGTGGAAAAATATTTATCTGAAATCACATGAAGGCTGGAAAATAATGAGAAATATTATATGTGGATGAAACTTTCATTGCTTGCACATCCTTGGCATGCAGATAATTATGAAATACAGTATGCTTGCAACACTGGAAAATAAATTCAAGGGGAGTACAATTTGTACGGACCATCACTCGGGGGGTGATGTACCATACAGACTACCAAAAAAATTGCTTACAGCTTAAATGGACACTTAGATATATATTATTTTAGCCCTTATACTTAAATAGTAAAATACACTACTATAATTGGGCAAAATATTTAGCTGGAGGCCAAGTATTAAGCAAATAATACTTCAAATAATCATATAAAGAAAAAGAAGGCATAATTATATTATCAGAAATTACTTTTGCTGCTTATATAATTGCATGGATGGATGTATAAGACATGTTAAAAGATCTTTTACAGACCCAGGGGTAACCTACCATACACGGAAATTTCCATGTACGGAACAATAGTCAGGTGGCTTAGCGATTTTATCGTTACACGGCGGATAAAAGCACCAAATTTGGTATGAGGCTTTGTTAGGGTCTATTAATGAATTTTAGAAGGGGTGCCCTCAGGAAATTTTAAAAAATACATAAAAACCCTATATTGAAGGTGGAAAAAGAGCATTTTTCTCATATCATAAAAATCGTAATTAGACGATATTGGTTGAAGATATATTAAATCTGATACCACATTTATGAAAGGAAATAAAATTTTGCATCTTTTTTATTCTATACACTTTTTGTATTTGATTCCCCGTTTACGAGATATGGATTTTTGTTTAGTTTTTGAGCTAAATTTTTTGAATTGTAATAAAACGATATTGGTTAAAGATACATTAAAATTCAGACCACACTTAAGAAAGGAAATTAAATTTTGCATCTTTTTCATTCGTACCAATTTTTTTATCTGATTCACCGTTTAGAAGATATTGAGGATTTTTCCAATTTGTTATTTGTTTTTGTAAAAAAATTCAATTTGTAAGAATAATATCATTATAGGCATTACATGGATAGGAAATTGTATTCTATACTCTAATATTTTATTATTATTGAAAACATCCATGAAAAATATATTTTCATAACAAATGTACAAGACTATAAACTTTTATATACCCGTAATTAACTACAATCATTGTAGCGACAGAACTTAATTTTAATTTTATTGCAAATTATGTTGTTTATGAATATGTATTGAAATCAATTCAGTATCTCCCACAGCAACTGTTAGGCAAATGCCTGCCCTATGTCACGCAGGACCTTCATCCTCTCCCCTTTATGCTGCCGTCCTATTTATTGAATACATTTGCACTTACAAAGTGGTGAACAATCTACTTTTGCTTTAACACACTTCCAGACGGAACAGTTCCCTTTGCAGGAGCATTTGATCAGCTCCCTACACGATCTACAATCTTCTGGAATTGTCATCCAAACAGGTACCCATGACCCAGATACCTTGGTGCAGCCAAAATCCTCTGGAGAAGGAACCAAAAGCTGTGTTTGTGTGCTGGTCGTCCAGATTCCTGCTTGATACACTGCGCGGCGGACATGCTGCAGGAGTGCATCACTGGTGGGTGGCAGTCTATCCATTGCTCGATTCTTTTGACAAAAGAGCTCCCTTCTTGTTTCGTTAACTGAGCTCAAAGGGCTGGTTCTGTCATACAGTATCATAGTCAATCTCTCGAGCTTCTTGAAATGTTCGTCTTCGACATCCAGCAACTGGAAGGGATGACCAGCCAGATACACAAATGTCTCTGTCACGTCTTCATAAACCTGCCAAGCCTGCCAAACCGACTTCTTGCCGTTGAAGGCAGAGGTTGTGTCGCAACCTGAAAATGCGTGGAACACAGGTAATGCTCGTGATTTGGGCTCCCGGAGGCTTGCACAAATAGAGTTTATGTGGTAAAACCTATAGTTTTGCCCATACCAAAGGCTACCCATATGTTGGCCAAAGGACGAGTCGCAATCAGGTCATGAAATGTCCCTGCAAGGATGATTACAACGTGTGTGTATACAGTACGCACTTGAATAGTCTTTGTTCCATGCTCCAATGCATGCACTACATGGACCACAATTCTGGTGTCCGCCTCCTCATGATTGCAGTTTTTCATGGGGGTGCTGGCACCGATAGACACGACAGTTTTCCCTGATGTGACATATACAGCTTTGGCTGGTGGCCAGTTGAACTCTTCAATTTTGGAAGTCAAAAAGGAAAATAGCTCCTCCTTGTTTGTTGGGTCACGAAGGAAGTCCATCCAATTTCCTGGCAGTTTTGTCTTGCCTGATACTTTCCTGCGCAAACCCTTGCCTCTCTTTTCCCGGGTAGACTTCTTCAAACTGTCTGGTATGTATGTGTCCCACACAATATCCAACCTCGTGGCAGCCTGCAGCTGCTTCTTCAGGTATGGTATGAATACCATGTCTGTATACTCTTGGAAGGTGCTGACACTGGTAGTTGGCAGGCTGTGGACGATGATGGCACCATCCAGGATTTTGCAGTCATAATTTGAGGGTGGCTCTGTTTGCCTGGGCTGCTCAAGACATTGCAACAGGTCACACTTCATTTTTGGCAAATAAAGCTTGCCAAAATCTGAGAGGGAAGGAGGGAAGGACTGTATCTTGTGTGCAAAAAACTCTTCCACAAGGAGAAGCTATTTTCCTTTTTAACTTCCAAAATTGAAGAGTTCAACTGGCCACCAGCCAAAGCTGTATATGTCACATCAGGGAAAACTGTGGTGTCTATCGGTGCCAGCACCCCCATGCAAAACTGTAATCATGAGGAGGCAGACACCAGAATTGTGGTCCATGTAGTGCATGCATTGGAGCATGGAACAAAGACTATTCAAGTGCGTACTGTAGACACAGACGTTGTAGTCATCCTTGCAGGGACATTTCATGACCTGATTGCAACTCATCCTTTGGCCAACATATGGGTAGCCTTTGGTATGGGCAAAAATTATAGGTTTTACCACATAAACTCTATTTGTGCAAGCCTCCGGGAGCCCAAATCACGAGCATTACCTGTGTTCCACGCATTTTCAGGTTGCGGCACAACCTCTGCCTTCAACGGCAAGGGTGATGGGCTGGTCTATCAGAGTGAGAACTGAGCGATCTCTGCCATACCCACAGCTTACTCTGACTGTTCCTTTTACTTATATATTTTCTAGATCTCAAGTGACGGCGTCTCTTCCGTGGATTGACCTCCCAATCTACCAAGATTGGAAGCCAAAGCGTCACATTTTTCCTTTGCCCCTCAACTTTCTCTTCATAATTGCTGAGGGGCACAGGGCCCTGGGTGGGGCTTTGATTTTGATTTCCCGGGCATTTCTGCACCCTCCTCAGCTCCCTGCCATGGAGTGGCTTCGGTCACTCAGGCTTTATTGAGGTCGGCAGGGAAGGTTCTGTGGGGGCGCTCGGTTATGGCCTTGGCCTTGCTCGGAGCCTTGGGGCTGTTCGGCCAGGCAGCTTGGGGAACAACGGCAAGGGTAAGAAGTCGGTTTGGCAGGCTTGGCAGGTTTATGAAGACATGACAGAGACATTTGTGTATCTCGCTGGTCATCCCTTCCAGTTGCTGGATGTCGAAGACGAACATTTCAAGAAGCTCGAGAGATTGACTATCATATTGTATGACAGAACCACCCCTTTGAGCTCAGTTAATGAAACAAGAAGGGAGCTCTTTTGTCAAAAGAATCGAGCAATGGATACACTGCCACCCACCAGTGATGCGCTCCTGCAGCATGTCCGCCGCGCAGTGTATCAAGCAGGAATCTGGACGACCAGCACACAAACACAGCTTTTGGTTCCCTCTCCACAGGATTTTGGCTGGACCAAGGTATCTGGGTCATGGGTACCTGTTTGGATGACAATTCCAGAAGTTTCCAGATCGTGCAGGGAGCTGATCAAATGCTCCTGCAAAGGGGACTGCTCCGTCTGGAAGTGTGTTAAAGCAAAAGTAGATTGTTCACCACTTTGTAAGTGCAAATGTATTCAACAAATAGGACGGCAGCATAAAGGGAAGAGGATGAAGGTCCTGCGTGACATACTGTAGGGCAGGCATTTTCTTAACAGTTGCTGTGGGAGATACTGAATTGATTTCAATAAATGTTCATAAACAACATAATTTGCAATAAAATTTAAATTAAGTTCTGTCGCTACAATTATTACAGTTACTTACGGGTATATAAAAGTTTATAGTCTTGTACATTTGTTATGAAAATATATTTTTCATGGATGTTTTCAATAATAATAAAATATTGGAGTATATAATAGAATTTCCTATCCATGTAATGCCTATAATGATATTATTCTTAAATATTGAAATTTTTTACCAAAAAAAAATAATAACACATTGGAAAAACCCTCAATATCTTCTAAACGGTGAATCAGATCAAAACAGTGGTACGAATGAAAAAGATGCCAAATTTAATTTCCTTTCTTAAGTGTGGTCTCAATTTTAATGTATCTTTAACCAATATCGTTTTATTACAATTCAAACAAATTAGCTAAAAAACTAAACAAAACTCAATATCTCGTAAACGGTGAATCAAATACAAAAAGTGTATAGAATAAAAAAGATGCAAAATTTAATTATCTTTCATAAATGTGGTATCAAATTTAATGTATCTTCAACCAATATCGTCTAATTACGATTTTTATGATTTGAGAAAAATGCCCTTTTTCCACTTTCAATATTGGGTTTTTATATATATTATTTTAAATTTCCTGAGGGCACCCCTTTTAAAATTCATGAATAGACCCTAACAAATCCTCATACCAAATTTGGTGTTTTTATCCGCTGTGTAACGTTAATGGCAAAATTTGATGCTAAGCCACCTGACTACAACACCTACACTAGGTTTTTGGGAAAAAATTTGGGGAAATTTTATTAACAGAAATAAGTCTTCCAAATCTGGCCTATAACATGCCTTAGTGCTTATATTCACTCTACTTACCCATATCTCTGTGATCTACAATACCTTAAGAATATCATAAATATACATAGAAAGGCATAAAATTATATCAGACATGACAAAAATCAATATAATGACCTCACATACTCATTTCAATGCTCCGTCTGGCGTCACTCAGTCCGCCGATTGATATGCATGCAGTGTTGCCAGTGCTACCAGGATTTTCTGCGACACCTAATTTCTAGCGATTTAGGGCTGTCGTACGGTATATCACCAAGTACGATCCAACCCCACCTGACCCTACACTAGAAGGCTTGAAAGTGCTAAACTTACGATATACAGGTATATGCGATATTTACATCAACCCACCCTCCCCTCCCCTTGGTTCTACCCCGAGACGGCAAAATATTAGGGGTGCACCGGATAGTAGATTTTGCTATCCGGCCGGATACCGGATAATTAAACAAATTTATTTAGACAAAAAACAACTGGCTACTTAGCAAGGATACAATAATGTTAAACTCACTGCACTAAGATAGCTTGCATGAGCTCTATATAACCTAGTTATAAACCTGTGTTTTTCAATATGGAACACTTTTATAACAATTATAATTTTATCTCTTCCAGTCTTGCATTCATGCCAATTTGAATGTCAAAAAAATTTAGGAATTTAAAATTCCTAATTTAAGGCTACCAATGAAGAAATGTTAATGTAAAACTTGCAAAATTAACAAACCAAAAGAGGGACAACACAATATACAGACAAAAGAACTTACCAAATTCACTATCATATCAGTTCCGGGTAGTCTGTAGTCAGTAGGCTACTGTATGTTACGCATAATGAGTTTCCCTCACCCACTGATATCATTTCTGTATTCTCACCTCCCTAGAGGAAAAACTGTATGACCCCGACCCCCCCCTGCCCTTCCTTTTCTCTGTGCATGAAGGAGACAAAAGGCAATGCTTCCTGTAACAAGAGTCGCCCCTTAACCCATGAAATCCGGGAGGCCTCATATGAGGCAAAACGTATTTTGGTTAGGAGTCCGGGAGGTCTCATATGAGGCAAAATCAAAATCAAAGGGTTTAAATCGCGCGGGCGGATTTTTGTTTATGCGTGGGCTACCGCAGCGCCACCAAGCACAAACTAACATGCAGCATCAGTTCTCGTCACGCATCCAACATGGATGGAGCTAATCCAAAAAAAATCGCTGTGTCCGAATCGCCGCCCGCCGCCGCGTACCGTACGCCTAACAAAAGCAAGGCTAAAACGACCAAGAAAACAGTGCTTAGTCCCGATGTTGTTGCACACACTTTGGAAGAACTAAGCGAATATAGTGAACTGAGTGATTATAGTGAACTGAGTGAACTTGGGAGTGACTTTGACGAAGTACAAGTGGTTAGTGAAGATGAGGGTGAAGTGGCGGATGGATTAGAGTTTCTGGGCTTTATTAGTACCGATGAGGACGATAATTACGAGGATAATGACGATGGTGAATGCGGTGCTCGTGAATATAGTGAACTAGGGAGTGACTTTGACGATGAAGAAGTGATTAGTGAAGATGCGGTACTGTACGCTCGCCTAGCCTAGTAAGTGAAAGTGACACACAAATGTATAACAAGTAATAATAACTCAATAATATTAGTGAGTGACAATAATTCATAACAAGAAGAGTAATAAGAGTGAAAGTGACACAATAATATCCAATAACAGTGAAAGTGCCGAAAATATGTTATAAAAAGTTTCACATAACTCAATAATGGTTGTAAAAGAAATAAATTACACAATAACTATGACATTATCACCATAGAAACATAATATCTTCTACCGGTACCAAAGCCACCGAAGCAACGAGTGACTTAGTGCGTGCTAGCCAGGGCCTCGGCGAAGCGTTCGGACACAGACGAAATTACGCGGGAAATTACCTCCATTCCCATCATCATATCTCGGTAACCACTTGTCGTAGCGATGTCAACTCAATGCCAGTCTACAGACGAAGGTTGGTTCTACACTATGCAATTTAGTTGACTGCTCTAGGTGGTCTCAATCAGTAGATATCGAATAATGAAGATAGCCATTTTTCAGGAATACCCCGGACACGACGATCGCCTCATATGAAGGCCCCCGGATCCGGAGGGTTAAGTTGAAAGTAAAATGGCGCCAAATTCAAATATGAATGCACAGAGCTTGAAGCAGTTGTTAAGTTATAGGAGAAGGGAAAGATATATTGAAGGAGAGAGTTCCAGAGTTTACTTGTTGAATAGAAGAAAGATGGAAAATTGGTTCACTCTTGGGTTAGAGAGTTGGACAGAATAGGGGTGGCAATGTGTTGAAGGGCGGATGCCCTCCACCCTCTGTAAGGGAGGGGGTATACACTGAGAGTTCTGAAGAACACTGATTATTGTAATCATGGCAGAAGAGTGTGACAGATGCAACATTGCGGCGTGTAGTGAGAGATTGTATGGAATTAGTAAGAGGAGGCGAATTGATAGGACGAAAGGCTTTTAACTGTACCCTTTCAAAAAGTGCGGTATGGGTGGAACCTCCCCACACATGCAAACAGTACTCGATACATGGGCTCACTGTGCCCCTGTACAGAGCAAGAATCTGTGTGAGGGTAAAGAGAGCCCACCTAACTTATGGGAAAATGTTTTAGCAAGAGTGGTGAAATGGACTTTCCAAGAAAGATCAGAAGAAAAAGAGATACCAAGAATATTGAGAGAAGACGAAGAGTTGATTTGTGTTGTTGAAGAGTAAGGGATAGTCATGTGGAAGACTGTAACAGGTATAAAGATGGAGAAATTGGGTTTTGGTTGTTGTTGTTGTTGTTGTTCCCCCCTATGCTGCCTGGTCGAACAGCCCCGAGTCCCTGAGGAAGGCCATGGCCACGATCGGGCTTTCCCACAGAGCTCTCATTGAGTGTAGATTGTGTTGTTGGCGTATGTGATTGTGTGAAATGCAGTCTTCTATGATGTGTTTAATGGTATGGGGTGCTGTGTTACATCCCGGGCAGGTGTCGACGACGGAGTCATACAGTCTCTTCTGATAGCTCAGGAGAGCTGGATGGTGTCCGCATCTCAGCCTGGCCAGGTGGACTCTGTCCTCGCGAGGAAGGGAGGATTCGGAAGGATGGATTTTGGGAGGTCGTCCTTGCAGCTGCGTGTTGTCTGCGAGTGAGTGGATGGATCGGCGAGAGATATGATTATGGATGTGCTTCTGGAAGTTGGTTCGGGGTGGGCAGGGAGGGAGAGAGGACAGTAATTGTGTGTGATACCGTGTGCTGGGTGTTGTTTTGATATTTCTTGGTGTCTGTGGGTGTGTTGCCATGTAGTTTAGTGGGTGGTCCTGGTTCGTGGAGGCTGCTGCCATGAATTGAGTGCCTCTCATGTCCAGATGGTCTTTGACTTTGAGGATTTTGGTTTCTTGATGTAGGTGATCTGTGGGTGCAGTAGCTGTGCAGCCTGTAATGATCTTTAGGGCTTTGTTTTGAATAGTCTGTAAGGTCTTATGATGTGTTTCAGCTAGGTTAGAAGCCCAGGCTGGGCTTGCGTATTCCATCACTGATCTTATGTATTGTTTATATACTGTGGTGGTGGTTTCTTTGTTGTGTCCAAATTTTGTGTGAGCAAGTGACCTGAGGGCGTTAAGTCTGGGTGTCAGTTTCTTTTTAATGTTTGTGGTGTGCTGTTTGAATGTCATATGAGTATCATATGTCACTCCTAGAATTTTGGGTGTGTGTGTATGTGTTAGGGGTGTGTTGTTTATGGTGAGTTGAGGGATGTATTCGTGTTCTCCTGTCCAGCTTGTGAGCAGGGTTGCGGTGGATTTGGCTGGGGCTAGATTAAGTCTGTAGTGCACCAGCCATGTAGTGTGTTGAGATAGGGTTGAAGGAGATCTGTTGCTCTTTTTGCGTCATGGTGTGTGCAAGTGAGTGTTATGTCATCTGCATAGGAGGCTAACTTTATTTGGGGCGTATTGGGTGTAGTTATATCATGCATGTACAGATTGAAGAGTGCGGGCGATAAGACGGATCCTTGTGGGACTCCGTTTGGAAAGTTTCTGATTCTAGATGACTGACCGGCAAAAGATACGTGTGCACATCTGCCTGCTAGGAAGTTGGCCAGCCACCTTTTTGTGTTGTTGTGCATGTTTGTGTTGTAGATTTTGTTTGTTAGGTTGTGGCGGGGGATGGCATCGAAGGCTTTGCTAATGTCGAGTGTGGCTAATAGTGATCTGTGTGGTGGTCTAGCTGAGTTGATGCCGTCAAAAGCTCTTTGTGTAAGGTCTGTGAGAAGAGTGTTTGTGGAGTGCAGTGGCCTAAAGCCATGTTGTGTTGGAGGTAGGGGTAGGTCGGGTGTAATTAGTTGTAGTACTAGGCGTTCCATGACTTTGGAGGGGGTGCAAAGGAGTGTGATGGGACGGTGCGAGGAGGGTAGCGTGGGGTCTTTGTTGGGTTTGGGAAATGTGATGATGATACCATGCTTCCAGATGTCTGGTATTGTGTTGTGTGAATAACTGTAGTTTGATATGTTAGTGAGTGCTTGTATGCCTTGTGGTCCCTGGTGTCTGAGGTGTATGTTGCTTATGTTGTCTAGGCCACAGGCGGGTGAGTGCTTGAGATTGTTGATGATATGCTTTGTCTGGTGATTGGTGAAGGGTGTATAGTCAGGGTCTGTGGGGAATTGTCTCTTACGTCGGATGACACGTCGGTCGTCTTTGTGAGGTTTTAGGTGGCTGACATGTGAGAAGTGATTGATGAGAGTGTTTGCTTGTTGTTTACATGAAGGAGTCGAGTCTGTTGTGATTGCAGCATGTGATTGTGTTGTGTTACTGTTGGAAAGTGTGATGCTGTTTAGTGTTTTGTAGAGTTTTTTGGGGTTTGTTTTGTGATCAAGTGTTTGTAGGAAGTTATTCCAATTTAGTTTTTGTTGTTCTTGTATTTTGTTGTTAATCTGGGTGTTGAGTGCTTGGATTTGTTGTGTGATGTCTTGTGTGTGGGGTGCTGGGGAGTGTTTCAGTATGTTGCATTGTCTGATGAGGTTTTGAATTTCTGGTGTGAAGTTGGGGTTGTGTTTTTTTCTGTTACCTCTTGGAATGTGTTTCTTGTCAGCATTTTGGATAGTTTTATTGAGTATGTGTACAGCATTGTTGATGTTAGTGATGGGTGTACTGTTTAGAGTTGTGAAGTGTTGTTCTGTCTCATTTGTGAATGCTTCCCAGTTAGGTCTTTTATAATTGGTGTATGTGTGTTTGTGGCTAGCTGGGGTAAGTCTGGTTTTGGTGGTGATAATGATCGGGAGGTGGTCAGAGCCTAAGGTTCTGACCACCCTCCAGGATGTTGTGGGGGCGAGTTCTGGGGAGCAAAAGGTGATGTCTGGAGATGATGGGTTTTGGTAGGACTGAAAGTAACAAGATTTTTCTTGGCCCCAATCGGAAATAGTTTATAGATTAGAATATAGGCGAGCTTTGGCCTCATCACGTGAGTTTTGGAGTGAATGCATTGTGGGATTTTGTAGAAAACTAGTTGAATAGTGTAAGGTGGAGTCATCAGCATATGAGTAGATAGGACTAGAGGTGCAGTAGAGAAGATCATTAATGAATAATAGAAATGGAGATAGGACAAAGCCCTGACGAACACCAGAGTTGATATGTTGAGGAAGTGAGTGATGGCCGTCCGCAACCACCAGTAACAAAATGGCCAGTAACAAAATTAGAGATAAAGGCACAGATAAAGGGATAGAAGATGAAAATAAGTACCGGTACCATACTGTAGTTTGGAAATAAGTTATTTGGGTCGGACTCTATCAAAGGCTTTCAATATGTATACTTTTACCTCTAGTACTCTTCATAATCACCGCTTTACCTTGAACTTCAACCTCTACTTTCTTCACTCGTGGGGCCTCTCCTCAGAGACTTTGACTTCGAATATGTATTGTGCAATAGAAAAGGTCTCACCAAAATCCCGAAAGGAAGATGACTAAGATTTAGTGAGACAATAAAGGAGATCACCAGTAGAGTATCCTTTAAGGAAACCATACTGGCGATCTGAAAGAAGATTATGGGAAGATAAACGCTTAAGAAATTTTGAATTAGAGATGAGAGCAATTCCACGATAGTTGGAGGGCTGAGACCAGTCACCCTTCTTTCGGACAGGTTGAATGTGGGCAAACTTACAGCAAGAAGGGAAGATGTTAGACAAAATAAGGAGACAAAATAGTTTGCCTAGGGAGGGAGTCAGCATAGAGGCACATTTTTGTATTCCAACAGGACTAACACCATAATTATGTTTCGTACGCTCAAGTATGTTAGAAATATATACGAGTATAACAGTACTAACAGGTAAGGTAATTATTAAACAAAGTTGAGTAAATAATCTAACTACCCAAGTAAGGATCTGGTGCAGCAAAGTTGCAAACTGAATAAGTCCAATAAAGGAAACTGTTTGTACCACTTGGGGCCTTGGGCTGTTGTATCATTTTCCAGTTGAGTCACAACAGTAGTCAGAGCAGTAGTGATCATTGGTGGCCATACATTCAAGGTTGTTTATGTCTTCTAAATCAAACTTAATTACTCAGATTCATACATAGTACAAGTTTCATTGAATTGATTTGTTTCTATTGCTATTATCCGGCCGGATAAGAGATATATCTGGCCGGATACCCGATAATTGCAATATCCGGTGCACCCCTACAGAATATACGCGCGGGTAAATCTTGCCACTCGATGTTTTTCTCGCCGCGCGATGCCATTCGCACCACATTTTTCAACTACAGACGTCCCCCCCACCCCCCCCATTTTTGTTGTTGTTACACATATATACTGTATATGGCTGGATGCGCGCTTGCATTCCCTACACGCTGAGATGGTTTTCATCGAAATTGGTAAGGGTCGCCAAAATGGTCAACCTCTAGCAAGAGGCAATGGTGTTCAATAAGCTATGCTAGCGCTTGTTTGGTTAAGAAAAATAATACATAGTTACATAATTACCCTCCAAGAGAGTAAGTGAAAGCAATCAATAAAGATGATTCTTTTACAAACTAACTCAGGGCAGGTCAGCTTTAGATGGTGGTGGAGGTTACACTACCGTCCTCAAGCAGAAGGTAGGTTTATATACCCTGAGCTCACCTGGCTCTGATACCAAACTCTCGAACTGTATTAATCATCAACTCATTATATACTCGTTGATCTATGATATATCTTTTAATCAATACTTATGATTAGAAAAGCCAAATACATTATTACCTAGTTATAATCAATATCATTTGTACGTCAGGCAACGAAGGAGAGAAAGAGAGTTGGAGGAAAAGGGGGGGGGGGGAAATGAGTACAGTAGGAGCAAGGGGTTAGAGGAATAGGGGGGAGAATGGAATGTTGATTTGTGGAAGAAAAGGGGGGGTGAGGAGGAAACTGCTTCTACTACCACACCACACTTGATTGGTACACTCTTGAACAATAATTCTTCCTATATAGGATACTAAGCTGTCTACAGGTCGAATTAATTATACCAGGCTCATAACATTGCATACGATATTCAATCATAAAGAATTAAAGATCGCATCCACCATAATAAGCACAATACCACAAATACAACCAGTGACACTTGAATAAAATAGACATTCCTAACATTATATTGTTGCATCATATTGTGTACAATGTAATCTAGATCATCCCTAGTGAAATATTGTTTCTGAGAACCCTTTGATGACTCAGACCCTACCTCTGACCCTTCCTCAACCGGGTCAGGTTGAGCTGAAGACAACAGTTACTGTTCTAAGTCCTCCGGCTCTTGCTCTGTAACCTCCATTGCTTCCGGCTGTTGCCGGGGTTCAGAGGTTAATTGTTCATTACCTGGCCATACTAAGACAGGGACAGATGAAGGGATAGTGTCAATATTTTCACTCGCTCTATTATCCTCCGGGTATTGGGTAAAGGGCTCTGGTAGCACAATTTTAGGGTGCCTCCACACACTGCAACCATGCTCCACTCTAGTCTGTGAATCATGGATAAACTGAGAACTCTGAATAAACTGTGAACCTGTATCATAGCCTTGTGGCTCACTCGCCGTGTGCCCTCTATACTGTTCAGCTAGAACTCTTTGAGACACCACAGGAGCCTGACTAAGTGTTGTATCTAACTTTGGAATAGCAAAATTAACATCTTTAGGTTCTGAATATCTGTCACTAGACCCGTCCCTGGGAGTTGACTCAACTCCCTCCGTCCCTACCTCGGAACTGCCAGATTGGACGTTAGACATGGTAGAGGTAGGGGCGGAGGGCGGTGGACGCGACCCTGGCGATTGCCGGTGGCGCGAGCTCGTCGCCTCCTTACGGGAATGTTTATGACCCTTCCCATCTGACTGTTTGCCACTAGACATCGCCGCGTCAGTTTTCCACCTCTTGAGCGATCTCAACGTCTCTGCTGACGACTTGGGTGACCGCTTGAGCGGCGATCTCAATCGGGACCTGGAACGGTCCTCTTGTGGAGATGTAGACCGCGCTCTCTTATGGCAGCCGGGAGGGGTTGCCCTAACTGAGGAGTCACTGCTGTCACTACTGCTCACTATTTCTTTAGACAGAATTTTGGGCTTAGGTTTTACTTTAGAGCTGGACCGAGAAGGGGGAGTTTTAATCACTGGCGATTTAACCCTCTCCGACATATGACGCGATTTTGAGCCTATTGGGGATACTTTAAAGCCTTTGTTACCATCAGGGGTATGTAGAAACCTTTAGTTTAGTTACTTCAACCTCTGCAGTTGTCTTTGAGTTAGCTGTGGGCAGAAAACTAATTTTGGAGAGGTAATTATAAGAGAGAGAACTCTATTTCTTATTGCTAATCTGGCAACTTCTGCGTCATAAATGCATGAAAGGGTTAATAACTAAATGGTCCCAAAGTGGCTTTATGGCTTTATGAGCAATCTCTTTGGTATAAGAATTAAAAAAAAATATAATTTCTTGCAACACTACTAGACAAGACTGATATCTCTGATTTAATAATCCATTCCTCAGGTCTGTGCAAACGCCATATTTTTTAGAAACCCAGACTCCCCTGTACCTATCGAGGCACTTTACGCACTTTACACATCATTTATGAGAAAAGACCGGAATGTTAGAGCAAGTTGGGGTAGAGCACAGCGTGACTAAAGGCATGATGGAGACCTAACGATCCCCCCCCTCCGCCGGGATCGGCCCCCTCCCCTGATGTCTGGTGCTCCAACAGATGTGTTGTGATCTGGAAAGAAGATTTCCAGGAATCAATACTCATAAGGATAAACCGAGACATTCACACATCATTATGCCCCAAATGCGCCGGAAAATTAGCTGTAGCCACACCGCCACTCTAATCTTCCTTCGCACTTGTCTTCGAAAAGACCTCGGAGATCCCTTCTAATTCTGAACTACTTACCTGTGACCAAACGTCACTGACCCATACTTTAGATAAATCCTTTTGGATATATATTAACTAGCGAATCGTCTACAAGGACCTGAGTGATAGTTAATTACCCCACTGGACTTTTCCGCCGGGCGGATTCAAAGTCATGTCATTCCGCGTGAGGCTATCTATATAGGTGAGTTCTTTCAGCCGGGCCGAAATCACCCACTTAGGAATCTGCACTTCCGCCGGGAGTCTAGTGGTACTCCTGACCACGCCGGGTTAGTTGAATCTATTCCCTGCCCGCCTGCAAGGCGAGCCTCTGGCATCAATACCTGGTAAAGATCGCCAGAGGGAAGCCCCAAACCTTTTGAGAGTGCTGACTTGTCCGGGCAAGGCAGCCACCCACAAAAAAACCCACCAAATAAGTCAGAACGTCTCCTGACACCTTCCAAACATGTTATAATAACACCACATGAAAAAGAAGGTCACATCTTAGGGCTAATACATAATAATAATTAAGCAATTAATAATACCTCCTAGCCAACTAAGAATACCCCTAATGAGGCTGGCCACGAGGCTCAAGGCAAATATTGCGACAAATAATACACCCTTACCTCCCAAGACGACACAGCAGCAGCAAACACATGGCGCCACACGCCAGAGGGGAAAAAGCAAACTCGGATTCTGGAAAGTTCCCCACCACGTGGGGCAACTCATACACCAGCACGTCTGCTATAATAAAGCAAAAAACACTACTCCATCATAGAGATGGCTAGTAACGTAGCTCCGCAGATATATAGCCTCAAAAATAACTAGGTTATAGCAAAGCTAAGGCGCAGAACAACAAAAAGAAAAAACAAAGGCACGCGTGTCCAAGGTGAACCGACGAAGCGCCTAACAAAAGTACCCTATTTTAACACTTTTCTGTGGACGTACCAATGGGGCCGACCGTCCTAGCTAATCTAAACCTATTCTATAACATCTCAGATAAATACAAATGAGCAAAAGACTCACTAGAGGTGAACGAATGTCGAATGAAGCGGAGAACAGGATAGGTACACCTGCTCGGGACGGCCACAGGGGAAGGAAGGCGGGATGACGCCGCAAGCTTCAGCGTCTTGGATAGAATCCACAGAAAGACATCCACTAAGTTGGGAAGCTTTATAACAATTCTTAAATTATTCATTTTTTTTTTTTTTTTTTTTTACGAAGTTTTTTCGTAGTGAGTACCCAATCATAAAGACAATTCCATAAGAGAATGAGCGTTGCACTTATGATGTCGGCACTCTTTCCCCTGTGGCGGGTGTTTCAAACAGGCTGACCGCGGATGTTTGAAAGAGAGCTAATATATAATAGGCATATCGTCAATGATGGAGGGGCCACTAATAAATAAAGTAATGGTATCTCTCCATACCACATCCTCCAGGCTTCCCCCCCCCCCTTTTTATACCCCTACCCCCCTCCCTCCCTCAACTGGAACTTTTATTTTGCACAGGTTCTAGCAGTTTCCATACGAAGAAACGTTGCATCCCTTGCATTATGCTACAGATATTTTCACAGCAATTGTTCCGAGGAACTTGCTTCAATTGTGCCGCCTCTCCACATCTTTCCCCGTAGAACTAGGGCAGCTGAGAGCGCCCATGAATTTACACTTTCTCCTCCACAATGCAGAACTCTGTTTATCAAAATTCATTTATCCCCAGAACTACTACTCTTTGGAATTCACTTCCCTTGAGTTGCTTTCCACAAACTTACAATCTACAACAGTTTAAATCCAGTTGTTACAAATATTTTATGAATGGAGGATGCCTTTAGGTACATGGACCTTTTTTTGTTTTAGCTGTGTTTTTCCTTCCGTTCATTGTCTCTTTTAAAAAAAAATAATAATAAATAAAAAAATAGTGGGTTAAGTGTGATCAGGTGTGTTTGTTTCTTACAGAAGAATCAGCTTGACAATCATATTAAAGAATAAAGTAATTTAACTGTACTCATTGTGAAAATTGTTTATCACAGGTAAATGCCATGTTAGTTTTTACTTTACCTATCTATTGCCAGGTGCCTTGATCCTCGAGGGGGTGGCCATGAATGAATCGCCTCCATGCTCAGAAGGTTTTCATCAATCCATGTCCATTAATTTAGGGACTTATAAAATGGCATATTCTGGTTCGCTCTTGTCTGTTTGCCAATTTGTTTTGGTCAATTATTTTAAGAAGGGAAGGTTGCATGCCACACCAACCAACCCCTTTTATGGTGATGGGCTGATCTATCAGAGAGAGAACTGAGCGATCTCTGCCATACCCATAGCTTACTCCGACTGTTCCTTTTACTTATAGCCTATATTTTCTAGATCTCAAGTGATGGCGTCTCTTCCGTGGATTGACCTCCCAATCTACCACGATTGGAAGCCAAAGCGTCACATTTTTCCTTTACCCTTCAACTTTCTCTTCATAATTGCTGAGGGGCACAGGGCCCTGGGTGGGGCTTTGGTTCCCCGGGCGTTTCCGCACCCTCCTCAGCTCCCCGCCATGGAGTGGTTTCGGTCACCCAGGCTTTATTGTGGTCGGCAGGGAGGGTTCTGTGGTGGCGCTCAGTTATGGCCTTGCTCGGGGCCTTGGGGCTGTTCGGCCAGGCAGCTTGGGGAACAACAACAACAACAACCCCGTTTATTTACCCTTTCTGTACCGGCAACGTCTTTTTAATTAAAATCTTGATTTATTAAGATGATTTTGTGCAGTTTAAGAAGGAACTGAGATAGTAAAAAGGGTGAAGTGAGATATTTTGAAGCCTTTTATTGCTGAAGACCCTTTTAAACTGGATAATATTGTCTAATAGTAGCCATCTATCTATCTATCTATTGCCGGACGCCTTACTCCCCTTACGAGGGTGGCCATACACAGAATGCCTTCCAAGCGGACATATTCCCTGTGAGAGGGACAACCCGAGCCTTACAGGATTGACCACTCAATTTAGGATCTGTCCAACTCCGAGGCCCTCTGTGTATCTTGTTAGCACTATTTTTCTACAGTGGTGTTCGGCTAATCCATCCACTAACCTGCCTTACCTTTAGGTAAGCAGTACGGATTTGTATCAGGTTTACTCCCCTAGACAGGTTGCCAACCAAGGCTGACGAGTCCCATTACCCGGATTTGTATAAGGTTGTCTCCCCTAGATGAGTTGCCGACCAAGGCTAACGAGTCCCATCTACCCTAATAGTAGCCATAATAGAGGTAAAAGGATGTCACCGTTACAGAAGGGGTTAACCTTTTATAACACACAGTAGGATGCAGAGGAACTATTTTACCCCATCGCATTGGGGGAAGTGTTTTGAACAATAGTATTGGTTGCAGGTTACAAGTCTCCCTCGATTTACAATTTGGTTACACTCCTGAAAACCTGATCCAATATAGAAAAATCGTATAACGAACCCTAAAATTAATGGGGTAAATGGGGATGCATTCTGGGACCAGCCAAAACGCAAACACAAACACCTAAAACCCTATAATAATATTGTAAATTGGGTCATTGGATAGTGAGAAAGACCTGTATTGGTTGCAGATTACTTCTTTGAGTCATAAAATCCATTATGTAGTAGTAGCTCTGATTATTTTAACACTCCTAGGCAAATGAACATTTTGACTTGCTATCTTCTCTCTTGAAAAATATTACACTAATTCAAGATCAGAGTATATTATGATAAATACTCACCAAATTAATGTAGATCATTTAAGTGCATTTATGGCATCCAACTAAGATTATTTATTACCATGTATTATTATTTACTTGTATTGATGCTTGTTACTTCTAATGGATTAACTGGTAATTATTTTAAAAGAATTATTTTACAAGTTGTATTAGTCGTGTTAAATTGTATATTTGACTTAATTATTAAGCTATATGTATGTATATACTCAGGCACATACCCCATAGCTGGGAGTGGCATACTCGAGACAGAGCCTGAACAAAAACATAATTTAAAGTTAAGTGTTCTTTGGGACCACTTTCGCATTCCCTTGCCCCTTTCTCTGTCTCATCTAATAGGTAAGGTAAACATAAATTAATTTAATTGTCCCATTTCTGACTACTAATTAGAAGAAAATTTAAAGATTTAATACCAAGTAAACAATGTATTAACTATTAATCTGTAAAGTTATATGTTAAAGCCATTGTCATAAATGTATTAATATATTGTATGAAAATCATTTAACAATAAACTGGTCTAGATTTTGACATTGTATTTGTTAATGTTCTTTGAATTTTGCAGTGTACTACTCATATATATAGTATATAGATAGAATAGTCTACTCATTAAACCCTTTCTAGGTTGGAATGCGCATTTATTTCCTGTTTTCTGGCTATTATTTGTAACGGTATGTGGAAGTGAGAGAGCTAATTGAGATAGTCTTTACCCTTTTGATGCCCAGAGATCTTTTCTAGGCTGTAAAAATCCTCTATTGATAGCCAGAATAAACTACTAAAATTAGTCATAATCCTCAAAGGGTTAATCCCAGTTCACTTATACATACATGCATACAATGGTTTAACGTAATTTTTCAATTACATGCAATGTAACGGCTGACGGGGTTGCCTTTCAGTAGTTGGAGTGTACTTTAGTACAATAAAGTCCCGCCACAGCACTGCCCCACCAAGTCATCACTGTGGCTGATGTTGGTATAGTGCTAACCGTGCCTCAGCACGACTCAACAGAGTCCCCCTGCAGCACTTGCACCTGCAGTATCTGCAACCACACCAGCCTTAACAGTGTTACATAAAAAGAAAGCACCATAACAAGACTCTACTGTACACAGTATTAGGCAATTGGACTACTGTATAGAACAATAAAGTCCTGCCCCAACACTGCTCCAACATGCAAACACTGTTGCCAACACAGGTGTGGTGCCAAGCAGCGCCCAGGTAAGACTCGGTCCCCTGTGGCACCTATCCGCACCCCACCAGCCTCGGCAGTACCATACCAAGACAGTGCTAAGATAAAGACTTTATTGCATAGCAATGGCTGTTGGTCCATAAGTTTATCGCCATCCCCCCTATTAGTCGCCTTGTACGACACGCAGTAGGGTGCGTGAGGCATATTCTTTTTTTCCCCTCCACCATTAGATGAAGGCCCCCTTACGCCCTGGGGGTTATTATTATTTCCATATATTAAGATTTACTTGTATTGATGCTTGTTACTTCTAATAGATTAACTGGTAAATAATTTTAACGAATTAGCTGACAATTTCCTAAGTACTGTAGTGTTAAATTGTATATCTGGCTAAAGAGAAGGTTAAGTATCAAGAGTATTAGTGATGATGAGATGCATACTAGCAGGCTTGGATGGTTTGAACATGTGGAGAGCTGAGGAGAAGGTTAGGTATCAAAAGTATCAATGATGAGATGCGTACTAGCAGCCTTGGATGGTTTGGACATGTGGAGAGGATGGATGAATTAAGTTGGGTGAAAAGATGCAAGTCCATGAACGGGGAGGGAGCCGCATCAAGGGGCAGACCAAGAAAGGCGTGGGATCAGACTTTGCGGTCTGATCTTGAATCAGAGAACCTGACAAGTAAGGCAGCTCTGAACAGGGCTGCCTGGAACGCCGTCATTAGGACATGAGACCGGAACCGGACTCTGTGTGGAGCACTCGGTCTTTAAATTTGTGTATGTATGTATGTATGTAGGCTACAGTATATGACTTTAATATTAATTAGCAGAAGGTAAAATCAATGTAATTATCCCATTTCTGGCTAATAAGAAGGAGAAAAACATTAAAAGCTCTAATAACAAGTAAACATTGCATTAAGGGGACCGACCGGTTAATTTAGGCTTAAAAAACTCGAAATCCTGAAAATACCAATAGGTGTTTACTCAACAAGAGTCAACATCCCTTCATAAGCCAGTGAAATGTTATTAGTGAAAACACATTGGAAATAGTTTTTTTTTATGTTTTCCAAACTTTTCCTGTAATTCTAAAAACGTTATATAGCGAACTTTGAAATTAACATGCTCAGTAACTACTGGTCGTACGAGGAGCATACCTATATAAATCGAAAGAGCATAAGCTACTCTACAACCTCCCATACGCTTTATCTTCTACTTTGCCATGTTCCTGCGTAAAATATTGTAAATCTAAAAAACAAAAATAAAAATGTTCACCTAATTACCTTAGACTTTTACCTGTTTTTCTCAGAACCTATATTGTCGCACTTTCGGATGTTATTCTACAGTTATTATTGGACCTATAGGAATGGTGTATATACCATTGGAAAGGTAATTAAAAACACTAAAAGGCATATAAAGCCAATTTACTCTAGTAATTTAATTTTTTTCACAATATGTCGTCAAAGTTGTAATTTTCTATAAATATATTTGCCTGAATCCGTAATCACCTAAATCGAACAAATACACAAAATATATAAAATGTTTTTTATATCAACTACAGATACACCTTTTGTGAGTTGTTTGATCACATAAAACATGTTCTATGGGGATTTCTGTAGGAGTTTATCATTTTCTGTAGTGCTATGGTTTTCAACATTTGTTTACCTAAATTGTAAGAAAAAAGCAAAAATTTTTTTTTTTTTTTTTTTTTTTTTTTTTTTTTTTTTTATCTAGTTTTATGGTCATATACACCTGTGCCAAATTTCATTTAAATTGAAAGTAAGACCTGGAAGTTTGTTATTAACCGGTCGGTCCCCTTAAGTATTACAGTAATACATAATGCTCTTTGTTACACTTTATCTATCTATCGATCTATTGCCGGACGCTGTGATCCCTGAAGGGATGGCCACGAACGAAACGGCCCCATGCACCTCTGTCCCCAGTCAGTTGACGCCCCTCCTCCCATCCAGCACTGCCTTCACTCATATACTTCTTCACTCCATCCTACCACCTATCATTCGGTTTACCTCTCCCTCTCTGTCCTTCCACCTCACTCTCATATACTCTCTTAGTCATTCTCTCGCTTCCCATATGTTCCACATGGCCGTTCCGAATCATCTCAAGGTGTTCCTTTTCACACTTTGCAACACATCTACATTCACACCACACCTCTCTCGTACTTCCTCATTCGTCTTTCTATCCTCTATGTAACTCTTCACGCACTTCTCAGGTAACTCATTTCCACTCTCTTGCTCTTGGTTTGAGTCTCTTCACCAACGTCCATGCTTCGCTCCTGTAAGTTAATGTCGGGATTACCACACTGTCATGCAAGGACTTCTTTACTTCCATGCTGACCACCCTATTTCTTGTTACTGCTTTCAGCGTTCCTACAACCCTCTTCCCCTGTTTCACCCTCTCCCGCACTTCTTCATCCATACTCCCATCTTTACTCAACACACTGCCTAGATACTTGAATGAGCTGACATTCTCCTTAGCCTGACCGTTCAACTTCACCTCACACTCTGTGGCTGCACCCCTTTCAAATACCATAACCTTGCTCTTCCCCATATTTACCCTCAGATTCCGTTTTTCACACACTGTTCCAAACATATTTACACTTTATACTTAGGAATAAATATATAGGAATATATATACTACTCTAATGTAGGGTTTGGTGGAATGGATTGAAGTATGTTTGCAAGCTACTATACACCCCTCTTGAGACACAGAGGTCACTTTGCGGTCATCATCGGCTCATTTAATCCCTGTGTCAGTGTAATGACGGGGTCAAACAGCCACCCTCAGGTCAACACCATAGCAGCTATAAGGGACAGCTACAAAATCAAGAAGAAAGGACGACGGAACCAAGCAGCTTCCCTGGGTTTAATTCCGGAAATGGATAAGTTCTACCCATTTCCCTGGATCTGCCCATGCTCTAATTCCGGAGGAATGGAGGAGTCCCCCAATTAAAGGAGTTCGAGCCTGGACGAATCCTGAGAGCTCCAGCTCCTCCAATGACAGCGGCCGACACAAAACGAGACGGCCTATCACAATGCTCCAACCGGGCTTAAATTATAATGAAGATATGTTTATGGTAATTAACCCTTTATTAGCGGCGCGCATCATATGTCGAGTGAAAGAAATTTGGACTATGTGGCGGCTCACACCATAAGTCGTGTGGCAATTTCAGCACGTAATGTTGCTGAGAGAGAGACAAGTGGTGGCAGGAGAGTAGCGAGCGTATGACTGCTCCAGACCACCGCGGTGGACCAACTGACATGAATCCCACCCTCCTCCACTCTCTCACACTCGCTACATAGTGAAATGTATGGGGAAAGTACCGAATTACATGGTTTTTGCACTCGTGTTGCGCGGTTGTTGCAAGAAAACTAGCGGTCATACAAGGATCGTTGTGGTGTCATTGGAAAGCTCTGTTTATGCCCTTTCAGGGATAGATACTTATTTTACGCTCTGGGTCTTATTTAGGCATGAAAATGATCATGTAAACAGCCCTATTTTGGGTAAAAACACCCCGCTGGTGGCTACATATTATTTACCGCCTAGGCCGCTCGTTAGGTGTTAAACATCAAGAGCCTAACCAATATAGATACAAGTGGGAACCTTAGCCACCTATCAATAATACCTTCCTGCAGGAATGAGAATAAGTGAGATCCAGTGTTCCATATCGAAACTATAGCATACACAAGAATAAAAACTAGAATTCCATATGAACAGGGAATCCTCCATTACATCACCATTATGACCCCTAGAAATAAGTAATATATATCACGAGATTAAGAATCTCCACATGCACCCTTTTATATCTGATCTGTATTTTTAGACTAAGTATTACCTTCGCTATAAGCATTACAACGATATCCACATGCCCCTATGTAATCAAAATCCAGTAAGTTGAACAGTAAAAATAAGTTGAACAGAGTCTTACTTTTCCTGAAGAAAAGTAAGCAAAACACGACTGCTGCCTTCTACTGGTATACCACCAGAAGAGGGCTCATGCATGACTGTGAAGCTTTCCAGACGTCCAGCCCTGACTTGCCTTTCCCTGCCCCTGGGAAGATGGCCGTGCCCCTGATGTCCAACCCTTCAGACTCTGAGTCCACGTCGACCAGACTTTCACTAAAGGGCTATCTACTCTACTAACCCTAAGTGTCTCTGAGTTTCTAACGTTGTGGTTATTTATGTGAAGGTAAGGTAAAATATGCGAGTATTCCAGTGTTAATTATTCACTAGATCTGTGCCGAAGATCTAAATTGAAACTGTGTTAATCCTTCAGAAACCATCATATGCATACGTTACATACTAGTGTGAACCTGTGTATCTTAGCACAAATACTCTCAGATTTTCCTCTTATGTGTCCATTATTCTTTGTATAAGCTAAGTCGAAGTCGAAGTGTATAACGTGAATCAATTCCTTGCTTAAAACTTGTATTTACCTAGAACATATGCCCAATTGCATAAATTCCTTATTTCCCCTGTTTATTCCTTTGTTAAAAAATAGGAGAATCTTTCTCTTGATATTTGAATTAAATATAATGCCATCTATCGCTGAACTATTATTTAATTAGCGAGTTATCTAATCTGTTCAGTTGTGAATAATCTAATTAGACCTATTGTCCGAGTTATATGAAAACTCTTCATCTCGTCTAGGAATTCTAGATATATTAAATAATCTATTATAATCTTTTGTGATTTAGAATACAACGCTATTTCGTTCTGTGTTCCTATAGGAATCTGTTAATTTATTCAGAACTCCTTTATACCATATCCGGTATTTCATTAAGTGCAACTTCGTTGTGTACGCCATTTATCTAATAGTATATATTAAACTATTAGTTCACGCTTATTTTATTACTGTGTTTCTTAGCCTAATTGGTTAAAGTATTATCTAATTTATAATATTAGATTGTTATTTCTATCACGTCATCATTCAGTATATATATATTAGTAAATCTCAATTCCTCGACCCGTGAGAATATTATTTCATTCATAAGTCAGTCATTTTGTACCTGAGTAATATATTCATTCACAACAAACCGCCTAGATAATTTACTACAAAAGTAACTTATCTTCCTACCTCCGTAAACCTAAATTCCTTTTCCCCAGCCCCAAGAATAATATTGCATTAATTGTAAAAGTTATTCTCGCCCCCGCGCATCTTACCTCGCGGAGCTGGACGATAGCAGAGACCCTAAGTTTTCGTGCCTGAGCCAAAATACTTCATACGCGTTGAACGAAACTTTACCATGCCTCTCATGCATTTGCCAGAATACTTCGTGTTAGACACTCGACTCGATCATAAATATTATGGTCAATGGTCTTCCTCTTTATATGTATTCGTATACCATTGTAATAATCTCATGTCATTGTATCTATAACCTGTGTTGATATAAAGTAAGTAGAGAGCCATAACTTTCTTCACTGATGACAATACTTACACACTATTTATAATAATAGTTGGGTACAGTATGAAGTTAGTTATTCCTATGCCATTGAATAAATAAGAGTGTACAGTTATCCCATGTGTTCATTGTGTTTATTGTTGCCTGATTGAGTACATAGTTATTAAATACACTACGTTCGATGTGTCCCTGTTGAGTAATATTCCAAATCCAAATATCCAAAACCTGGATTTGCATTAGATAATACTGAAGCCAGTTGGATTACAACCCGGCATAATAGTCAGGTTAACAACAACACCTATGCAGCAGTATTAAGTCATGTTGACAGACATCACAACTCAGAGATCACGTTGGGTGGAAAGTTCCCACACAGAGAGAAGTGGTTGTTGTTGTTGTTCCCCAGGCTGTCTGACCAAACAGCCCCAAGGTCCTGAGCAAGGCCAAGGCCATAACAGAGATAAGTGGTTTTATCTGGTTATAGACACAGCCCAGGCACTAAAGTTTAGGGTAGATTGACAGATCCCTACACACTTGGGTGCCACCTACCAGGGTGCCAAGGCCGTCACAGCAGAAGTTCTTTAGTTCCATACACTTATAAGGGGAAGTTTTTAGTTTGTTCCCTAGACTTCCATCAATCTTAATATTACACCCCCTAGAACCCCTTTCAATATAAATGTGTACATTTTTCGGTAGAAATATGTCCCCGCCGAAGGCCGATTGCTCTTAAATTACAGGCTCGCTATCGCTTGCCAGGAAAAAATCGACACCTAAATGCACGAAAGATCTTAAAATTGACAGAAATTGGGCAAAAATTCTTAAAATAATCCAACTAATGGGGCGAACGTCTTAAAATTTAAAAAGCAATGGGGCTAAACATGAGGGAGAAAGGGGTCCAGAAAAAAGTACCTCAAGTGGAAATCTCCCCTTAACCTCTGAAGTGCGCATGGGGGTAATTGGAAACGTCCCCCTGTGCTGACGTATTTGAGGTGTTTCCGCCACTAAAATATTCATTGTGCCATTAATAGCATTAATACTTATCCATATGCGCCTATTATGGGTTGATTATAAAGGTATTAACCTGAAACAACAATAAAACGAGTGAAAACAGCGTTTGGATGGTCAAAATCGGAGATATAGCCCGCGAGTTGTATAATGTATGGGTGAGGCAATCTGCTTTCCCGCCAATTTCCCCCAAGGCCACTGAGACACAGTCGATCGATACTCTCTCTCTCTCTCTTGCACTCGCTTGCTATCAGTGATGACCACACCCTCCAATCGGATTTCTAATGTTAGCACGAAAATATACCTCAGAATAAGGGAATAACAGGGAAAATAGGTGATAACTGAAGGAGAGGAGGAAAGTGGGGAAGGAGGGGAGGTAGAGGACTGAGATTTTGCATGGCCCAGGGGCCAAAAAAAATATAAAAAAATATATTTTTTTCGATGTCAAAAGTTGATTTTTATTTTCTCTGACTCTTAAGAGTCTCCCCGCAGTGCGCCGGGGGAACTCTTAAGAGTCTCCCCGCAGCTCCCGGGTTAAGAACATAGAATCATGGTGTTCCTTTCTATTTAGTCTTTATTATTGTGTATGCAAAGATAAAATTGAGGTTTACACTAACTTCACGTTATATCTTTGGCAGTGATAAAATGGCCCAAAATGCTATTTCATGTTAATTTTCTTGTACTCCTTCTCACATTAATTTAAGTCTTCAAACTAAAATGCTCCGGTTTGACACCCTGCATAGAATCTACACACCAAACTTATAACAGAGTTAGGCTCGACGCTGCCAACACTAAAGCTAGGCTCGAAGCTAGGAGAAGTAGGCTCGACGCTACTAAGCTTAACTCGAGAAATGCGAAGCTATGACAGTTTTAAGTGTCCACGGTGCGAAGGTATTTGCTTCAATTCTGACGAAAATCATCATATTTACCATATATAGCATTATAACTTCTCCATATGCACTTATTTTACTTTCAATATGAACATATGAACATTGAAGAGCAATATCAAAAGTGAAAACAGCAATTGGCTGGTTGTTGTTGTTGATGTGTTTATTTTATACTAGCCCACTGGGCCAGGGCCCTCATAAGGCTAGTGTTCGGTGAGGAGGTCTAAAGTCAAGTCATGTAACTGTCAGTAGTCAGATATCATCATAAAGCTTGTTGGCTCTCAGGAATTATCGGATAGGTGAAAAACGTACAGTATATTACATCCATTCTCTCCACTGTCTCATATGCTACTGAGACGGCTAGGGGATGTCTGAGACTGACTAGAGGGTCAGAGAAAGACTCCCCCACTCTCCCAGCCGTCCTCGTGCGAAAATACTCAATAAATAACGGGAATAATAAGGAAAATACCCAAAAAATTGAGGAGGGGTGTGAAAGAAGGGGAAAGGGTAGGGGGGGGGGGACACATGTGGAGGTGTGATATGAGGCATGGAGGGGAATTATCTCACCTAATCTCATATTGCTTTGTTTTGAGTGCCAGTGTGTTTTGAAAGTTTTTTTTTATGCATTGGCTTTATAGATGACGCTCGCCGTCCACCAGCAAAACCTCTCAAGAGGATGCTCGCCGCTCTTACTGTTATGCCCTGATTTTATGCAGGATTAACTTCGGTATAGGTGAGTTCTACAAGACTGGGTTATTGGATTTCATGCAAAAATATATAAAGGGAATCAATTGAGGACATAATAATATAATCTCGGAAAAATGGTTTGCGATACAGCTTTATTCTTAATAACACTTATGCAGAATATACTTAAAAGAATTCATACGAAACAATAGGTATTGGATTAATCAGTTAGGTTATTGGACTTATACAATCTTCAGCACTTATCGCGGTTTTAGAGAGAGCGCACTTCCCACTTCCACCTCTCGGGTATTTATCTTCTGATTTCTGTGCCTTGAAGATAGATAGCTGAGTTTCACTGGTAACTTAGGCTAAGTATTCTCGGTAATCTTCATGAGGTTCTGTGTGACTCGCGGTTATGGGTGAAAAGGTTAAGTAATATAGATATCCTCAAGAAAAATACGTAAGGGAGATATCAGTAGCTAGCTTCACTTGTATTGTAAAAATCACTTGTCTTAATGGCACTTAACCCTTTCACGTTTTTATGACTCTGAGGTTGCCAGATTAGCAATAATAAATAGAGTTCTCTCACTCTTATAATTACCTCTCCAAAATTAGTTTTCTGCCCACAGCTAACTCAAAGACAACTGCAGAGGTTGAAGTAACTAAACTAAAGGTTTCTAAATACCCCTGATGGTAACAAAGGTTTTAAAGTATCCCTAATAGGCTCAAAATTGCATAAAAAACGTGAGAGCGTTAAGACATGTATGGTAATGGTGGCTAGGTTTTGATGTAATATTATAAATACTTGTCTACTAGGGTGATATTAAGGCCGTAATCTCCGTCTGAAGATTTTATCACTGCGGCTATCTTGAACACGGTACTGGAACTATGATATGAGTATTATAGCCGGATATTAACGTCACTAAGATAGGTTAACAATACATTTGCATAGCAATCACTTTGTTCACCACACAGGGACACAGGGACACAGGGAAAACATTTGATGGTAGAAGATAGTGTCGTGGCACTGATACAAATAAGAATTTAGCACTGTGGAGAAGTTTCCTGGTTAACTTGAGGCACGGTGTTGGGGGTTAACAGTTGCTCCGGGGCCGTCCAAGTTGTCCGGCAGTGTGAAGAAGGTTACAGATGGGTTAATGGGTATGGGGTCTTAAATATGGTTCCGTAACTATGTGGAATACAGTTAGTCACCACATCGAACTAACGCAAGTATTCTGAGCCTGTAGCTGTAAACGAATACTTGACTATTCTGAACTTTAATTAACCGGTGATGAAGTTCCGATATGTTACTCTTGGATGGGGATCTTAAATGTAATGTTCCAGGCAGAGGCCGGATTAACAAGACATCGGACGAATGCAAGATAGTCTAGTGAAGTAACTATCTTGACAGTCTCTGATCTTTGAAAGAGGTTCAAGGAACTCGGGCGGTGTTTAAACCTTTCAGTTACCAATCCTGCATGGGAGGCCACAGACAATTGGTACCTAGGAATGATATGTGCAAAGTGCTCAATTAACTCCTTGCAACATATTATGTTCCAGTAAGTCCACGGAGGCGGGCGCCCGGTATCATTGCCACTGCACCACACAACTGTCAAAACCACACTGCTGGCCGTTAGAATTGTCGGAGAAACCTGGGGTTGCCACCAACCGACAGATCTTCATCTAACTTACCGGACTTACTGAGCTCCATATGACGCTAGGGCGTCATATAACTTACTCTAGAATTATGAAGATAAGTCCATATGACGCGGTAGTGTCATATGAGTTTTTGGTTCACCCTGTCATATGACGCTGTAGCGTCATATAAGTCTGAAGGAGTTAAGGTGGCAAGAGGTTGTCGCCCTAGCCTCGCACGGCCCGTCATTCTCGGTCGGGGTTAGATATGTTATAGAGACTTGTTATGGTGAGTGAATATTCTGTGAGGGAATAAAACATTCCCTAAAATGGAATACAATCAGGAAAAAACCTGGTTCAAGCATTCGTAATGGTGATTTCTAAGGTACAACAGAATGCTGGGAGTTGAGTTAAGGGGGAGCCCTGAGCGAGGCTATCTGGGGCATGTCGCTGGTGTGTTTGAGGGAAAGTCGATAGAGACCTTTACAGACGGTAAGGGTCTCTTAACCCGTCCAGCACCAGCGACGCGTCTGGCGCGTCGGCGATGTATGTAACGCACAGCCCCAGCGACGCGTCTGACGAGTCACCCTAATTGCTCCGACCGTAACCTCAGGTGTAGCCACTCGAGAGGGCTCAGATTTGTATGGGAACTGTGTACATATCCCATGCAACCGTGCCGATGGTTGAAAACTCTCAAAGTCCACGTGCACGCGCGTGAGCGCGCAATAACCTGGTTTTTTTGGGGGTAATTGCCTTCAATTTTTTACTCTTGTAAAATACGTTTTCGGGGGCTCTGTAGGACCATTCTTTAAGCTTTTTGAGCGGTTTTTCGTGGTTTTTCCTTCATTCCTAACCCATTCACTATTGTTTCTGGAATAAAACCATTTTTTGAAAACCGGCCGGGTTCTGGTGAACAAACAATACAAAACTAGCCGGGGCTCCACGGGTTAACAAATGATTTGATTGTTACGCATTTGTGATAGATGGAATGCTCTCTTTTTGCTCATTAGATCTTCGAGAGTGAGGTTGACTGGGCTGAGAGGTTAATGACTTCTAGTGGTATCAGTATACCTGGTGGTAAGGTTAGTGTTGGAGTTTGGTGATAGTGTTAACCCTTAAAGAGCGGCGCCCGGCTATAGCCGGGCGCCAATTTGCAGCAAGTTACAAGCATTATTAAGGCTTTTAAAGGGTTAAAATCAAGTGCAAATGGCCGGGAGTGCAGCGGGCCACACGTCCGACTCCCAGGGCCTACCGCCGCCCACTGACTCACCCTCCCTGTGTTCTCGAGAGGCTGGCAGTGTAGCCAGCGTGAGCGTAGCTGGAAAAAATATGCCGCTATACGCTAAACTCCCATGTTGGTGGTACCACTGCCTGAGAACGACGAGTGCTACGTAGCTCGTTCTGGTCTCATTTTGAAGCTTTTAGTGCCTATTTTTTTGCTGAATACATTTATTTTCATGCAGATACTTGATTTATCATTCAGGAGGGCCTGAATATGCCCAAAATAGCCCAAAACCTCCCGCTCGTGAGGTGTTAAAGCATTGGCATAGAGGTGGAATTCCTCTACTCCTGGAACAGGGACAGTTGTGTGTTGGCTGCGCTTTTATGAGAGAAGGGGATACAGGGTGATCCAAAAAGCAAGGCATGTATACGTGTTGGTATAGGTATAGAGATGGTGGAACTAGAGTCCCAAGGTACAAAACATAGGTATAGGTAATGGTATTTGAGGTCCTATTACTCATAGTTGGTTACCTACCTATACTCTTAGAATATCAGTAATCATGGCACAGGGAGACACATACATACATAACTATAATATAACAAGGAAATTAATTACTGTTCCTATGTTCTAACATTATAAGGCATGATCATTAAGGCATGTACAGAAGTGTTTGTCTAGTTACACGTACGTACTTAGAATATAAATAAAAGGGGATACAGGGTGAACTAGAGTCTTAAGATACAAGATATCGGTATAGGCATTTGAGATCTTATTACTCATAGTTGGTTACCTACCTACACTCTTAGAATATAAATAATCATGGCACAGGGAAACACATACATACACAACTATAATATAACAAAGGAATGAAGTACTGTTCCTATGTTCTAACATTATAAGGCATGATCATTTAGGCATGTACCTAAGTGTTGGTATAGTTACACTTCGTACTTAGAATATAAATAAATCAATTCATAGGAAATTACATACAAACACAATTATAATATAGAGACATAATGAACCTGGTAAGGCATGATTCCTATCTCTTACATACAAACATTCTTAAACTATCAGGGAAGGACAAGGGTCGCCATTTGTGACGCGCGCGGCTTCCACATTCCTGTTTTGGGCGTGGTTGTGCAGGTGTTGGTCCCTTCGCTACTAAGGACTTTCGTGTCTGATGATTTCGCTTTCTGGGGTATTTTACTTACGTTAACCCGGGAACGGCGAGAACACTCTTAAGAAGTTTTCGTGGGCAAAGGCGAGAACACTCTTAACCTCTCCGCTGCGTAGGTAGGGTATTGGCCACCCCTCCCTGTGCAGAGGTATTTAGACTGTTTCCTAAACTCAAATCGTCATCGTACCATAAATATCATTAATACTTATCCATATGTGCCTATTTTACGTTGATTATAAAGGTATTAATCTGTTACAACAATAAAACAAGTGGAAACACCGTTTGGATGATCAAAATCGGCGATAGAGGCCGGGAGTTACATAACCTATGGCTGAGGCAGCCTGCCAGCCAGCCAGCCGTCATGAAGGCTGGAGAGACACTGTTGCGTGGTAGTCTCTCTCTCGCTCTTTCCCACGCTTGGTAACACAGATGACCACGCCCTGCTAGCAACTCGCTAATGTTAGCACGAAAATATACCTAAGAATAAGGGAATAACAGGGAGAATAGGTGATAATTGAAGGGGGGGGGGGGTAAGGAGGGGATGTGGAGGAGTGATATTTGGCATGGCCAAGGGGCAATAAAAAAAATATATATGGGGCTGATTTAAATGTTTTTTTTTTAGGCCTTGGATTATATGAGGAGTTCCGCAGTGCAGCGGTAAAACTCTTATTAGGAGATCCGCACTTGCCAGGTTAAGAGGTAAGGCCTAAACAAATCTTTTAACCCAGCAAGTGTGGCAAGACTTATATAAGGCCTACCGGTGGGCTGCGGGAAGCCTTATATAATCCAATGCCTAAAAAAAAAACATTTAAACCAGCCCAGTATCAATTGTGTGTTTTTGTTTTTATTATTGCCCCTTGGCCATGGCAAATATCACTCCTCCTCCTCCCCCCCCCCCCCCCCTTCAATTATCACTTGTTCTCCCTCTTGTTTCGGCAGTATATTTTTGTGCTATCAATAGCGAGTCATAAGAGGGGTATGCTTGTATGTTACCAAGCGATGAAAGAGAGAGAGAGAGAGAGAGGCCCGCAGTACCAAACGTTCCCTTCCCTCGAAGGTATCCTTCCTTTCAAAATTCGTAGTATAGAAACATTCTTTGGGAATTGTTTGGCTTAGTGAATGCTTTCGTAAACGGTCGCCGCGACCGTTTACGTCCAATATTATTGGAATCTGAAGAGGACCTTCGACCCTTCCCTTCGATGGTCGTCGGATCCCTTCGTTTGCTAATTGAATTTTATTCTTTGTATTATTGTTTCAATTCGTAAATTAAAGGTTACAGTAGACAATCTTTAATGCAAATCAATTGCATAATGTACGAAACTATTAATATATATTAATATGGGTTACAATTAGCACATTTCCAAAGACTTTGGATATATCTTCAATGACGATGTTGAACTTGACATGAGCCGTTGTACAGGCACCTTCACCTGAGGCCTATGTCGGCCAGCCTTGAGAACTTGTAGATCGCTTCATCAGATTTTATTAGCCCGATTACTACCCGGGTAAGGAAATTCACGACATTCCATTATACTTGCTTGTATTTTGGGCTTGGAATCCTCATTTGGTGACTATTATTATCTCTCTATTTGAGGCATATTTCCTGAAATAAGTCTTGCAATTGACGAGGATGGGTGTGAATGGGATCTGCCATGTGTGGGCCTGTCAGCTCTGCAGACTCGTTATATATGTTCATTTATGGAAGTATTTAAAGTAGGCCTAGGCCTAGCCCAATCAGGGAGAACATGTTAGTCCCTATTTATAGCCTACTTTAGTAGGGTAGGCTAGGCCTATATTTTTTAATCCAATAGGTCTAGCCTATGTTAAAATAGCCAACAATAGGGTACCTAGGTTAACAAGTCCCAGATATTGAAAGAAAAAGTGGTAAAAATTGAAGAGACCTTGGACAGCCTTTTTAACTAGGCCTAGGCTAGGCCTATAATTATGTTTTGTTAGGTTAGGTAAAAAGGCCATCGTTGACTATTTTAACATAGGCTAGGCCTATTGGATTAAAAAATATAGGCCTAACCAGCCTACCCTACTAAAGTAGGCAATAAATAGGGACTAACATGTTCTGCCTGATTGGGCTAGGCCTACTTGAAATACTTCCATAAATGAACATAAGATAACAAGTCTGCAGAGCTGACTGGCCCACACACGGCATATCCCATTCACACCCATCCTCGTCAATTGCAAGACTTATTTCAGGAAATAGGCCTATGCCTCAAATAGATAGATAATAATGGTCACCAAATGAGGATTCCAAGCCAAAAATACAAGCAGCAAGTATAATGTAATGTCGTGAATTTTCTTACCTGGGTAGTAGGCTAATTGGGCGAATAAAATCTGATGAAGCAGTCTTAAGGACCTATCCATATGGAAGCATACAACAGGAGTTGTGATTAGATGATACAATATTATATAACGGGTACCTATGCTATGTATGTAAGAATTGCAATAAATTATATGAAATATATTGTTCATTCTTTATGCGGTACCTATAATTGTCCAAGCATCATATATTTAGTCATTTATAAAAGTAAACCTGCCTACTAGACTTTCTGTTTTTGGTACTGTAGCCTATAGTACTGTAGACAGGGCAGGTGTCAATTTGATGCACAATAAGTATTGAAAATAAATGGTTTTCTATATTAGCCTAGTCAAAGGGGGTGATCACATTACTATTAACTTGAAACCCGAAACTTTATGATATTGCTGCACTGCCACTGAATGGTACTAGATTAAAACCTGGCACTTTTCATGTAGCAGAACTGTACAGTATAAAACTTGGGGCAAATTGGTGCAGCTGTGGTAAGCAGTATCGTTAGGCTACACTACTTCAAGAAACCTATCATAGCCTAGGCCTATTCCAAATTTGTAGGTTAGGTTAACTCAGAAATCGCTTTCCCCATTAGCTAACCTAACATAAGAACATAAGAAAATGGGAGTCTGCAGAAAGCCGATTGGCCTAAGCAAGGCAGATCCCTGTCCCACACAACCCCTATTACAAAGCCCAATTATAGGCTCAACACTCTAATACCCTGAGGATCATCTTACCAAACCGGTTAGAGATTAACGCAGGATTACGGGGGTCTGCAGAGCGCTGATTGGCCCAACCCGGCTGATCCCCCTTCACACCCAACCCTTCTCGTCCATATGCTTATCCAATTTTTTCTTAAAGCTCCCTATCGTTCTTGATCCCACTATATCACTTGGTAGCCTATTCCACCCATCTACAACTCTGTTACCAAACCAATATTTGCCTATATCTTTTCTGAAACTAAATTTATCTAATTTGAAACCATTGGTACGAGTTCTTTCGCTATCACTGAGCTTTAGTACATTTGTCATGTCCCCTTTGTTAATCCCACTAACCCACTTGAACACCTCTATCATATCCCCTCTAACTCTGCGTCTCTCTAACGAATGTAAACCTAATTTCTTCAACCTTTCTTCATACGGAAAATTTCTAATATTATGGATCATTTTTGTCATTCTACGCTGAATTCTCTCCAATGAATCTATGTCCATTCTGTAATAAGGACACCAAAATTGGACAGCATAATCCATATGGGGTCTCACTAATGACAAGTAAAGTTTTAAGATAACATCAGCAAAACCTTGGCAATATTAATTTGCCAACAATTTTGCATTGTTTAAAGAGTAGGCTACATGTTGATTAAATATGCAAGTCCCATGGAGATTAAAAAATACTATTTAGCCATGAAATCTTTTTCTATAATTAGGCTAGGATAGGTGACTATCCCTAGATGTCTAAAGCCGATGAGAACAATTGTGTGATCCAAACACTCCCTGCTAAATTTTTGGAAAAACTCGGAGAGTCGGAGGTTACCTCGCTTGGATAGCTAAAATAGATTAGTTTTATTAGGTTACCATGGTTATTATAAACTAAATAATCCACTAGCCTCTCATGCCTAACCCATCGTCCAAAATCCAACCCTGGTAACCTCTTAAGGTTAGGCTAGGCCTACCCTGTTTTCAGTAGTTTTAATATATCAAGATAATTACTTTAACAATATAGGCTAGGCCTAGGCTAAATTCTCATCAAAATTGCTCATAGGCTAGCCTATGTCCAATTTAAGCATTTCTTACTATGAAATGGAGGACTCGAAGCTTTACCTTTCCCATTTGGGAAGGGTCAGCCAGGGGATAGATAGCCTATGGCAATTTACAGCCCACTATCCTAGCTCTGGCCCTTTTTGAGTTAGATAGGCTAGGTTAGATTTCACAATTTATGGCCATAGGCCTAGATCTACTTGGAACAGGTGAACAGGGCTAGGCTTGAATATAACAGAAAAGCTTGCTTGATATTATAACCAAGCCACTTTTCCAGAGAGCCAAGCACAACCCAATTATTCAGCGAAAATCCATACCACAACCCCATGGCTATTCCTAAACTCAAAAATTGATTGGTGGTTGAAGGGAAATTAGGCTAAGAGAAATTCAATGGTCCTCTGGGGAATCACTAGGGCCTAGGCTACCTTATTTTCGTCAATTGAGAATGTCCTAAATACAGAATAATAAGATTAATGCAATAAACTGGGTAAATAATACACCAGGGACCATCACTTTATTAAGATTCGATTCCGTCTGTACTCCCGTGAGGCTGCCCGAGGCAGTAATTTGTAAACAAAACGTTCCTCAGGTATACCAACCGTAAGAAATGCACCGCGGCGAGTTTGACAGGCTTACCAACCATACGTCCGACGGCATCGCACGAGAGATTCTCACAAGGAAGCAACTGGTGGTACCACCTTCACGTGCGAATCCGTCGTGCGAATCCTTCGTCGAAGGGATCGCACGATTATCTGGTACTGCGGGCCAGAGTATCGCGCGGCAGTGTCTCTCCAGATGGTGTGATGTGTGGCAGGCTGGCAGGCTGCCTCAGCCTTTGGTTATGTAACTCCCGATCTAATTTGCCAATTTTGACCATCCAAACGCTGTTTCCACTTGTTTTATTGTTGCAACAGCTTAATACCTTTATAAACAACGTAAAAGGCGTATATGGATAAGTATTAAAGGTGGTGGGGCATGCGAAATTAAGATTAATTTATAATGTATTTAAAGAGATGTTTAGATCTCCAGTAATCAACCTGACTACTCCTTTGTCAAAACTAATCTTCAATATTAGAGAACAAATAAAAAATAGATATTGAATTGCGACCCCTTGCAACTAGTACTCACGTGAGGATGTGACGTAGGCCCAGGCAAACATTTGGGAAGTAAACATCAGCAACTATAGCAAAAATGGTGAATAGGTGTGCTGTTTTCGGGTGTAGCAACATCCCTGGCCCAAACATAGCACTACACAAGTTTCCAAGTGATCCATAGCATTGTAACAAATGGGTGAAGTTTATACAAAGAACCAGAGTGTGGGAGGCAAAGCCCAAAACAAGCTTCATATGCAAAGGACATTTTCGTGATGAATGCTTTGACAATAAAGTGCGGTGGAGTATGGGTATGGCTAGATGCACCCGCTGATTGCCTATACGGACTGGGGTCTTGTCACGCCCAGTGCCAGGTCCGTATATATACGGACTCGCCGAAATAAAATCGTAGCAGCGAAACGACTGCACCTATAGCTTTCATATTTCTACCACATGTACCTTACCCTTCTGGCTTCTTGTTACCACCACCCCAACCTCCTCCCCCAATCCACTCGACGACCATGGGTCGCTGCATCAGGCTATCACAAAGGAAAAAAAGGAAAATATGTGGCGGCGAAACGATTGCACCAATTGGTTCCATATTTGTGTGACAAGTCCCCTACCCTTCTGTCTTCCCCCCACCACAACCCCAACTTCCTCCCACCATCCACTTCCAGCCTATCCGTAGATCATCACAAAAAAAAATGAAAATCCGTGGTGGCGAAACTACCTCACCAATGGCTCCATATTTCTAACACGAGTCAATTACCCTTCTACCTTCCCCCCACCATCCCCCAAACCACCCTCCCACCCATACGTGCTTGCCAATTTCAGGAGTCAGGAGAGTGGATAATATGGGCTAGCTTAAGCCTAGCCCAAATTATACTGTCAGCGTCGATGGATATAGGCCTAACCTAGGCTAAAGAAATGTATTGGCTGAAATTCAACTACTAGCAACTAGGCTAAAAAAAAAAAAAAAAAAAAAAAAAACAGTGAGTGGCGCAAACATTGTTGGGAAGGATATGTAGTGACCAGGCATACGGTCATCATGTTTACCTAAGTCGATCGCCGCGGTTAAGTTCCCGTCTATTTTTACGGCGATTTTTTCTGTTATGTGCACCCTGTTGGCAATGTATATGATGATGACAATAAGTCATGGAGGCGTGAGGGGTGGGCTTTCATTATTGTATCCAAATGCTGTCAAAATAGACGGGGACATGATCGCTAGCGTCCGCCGCGGCTCCGAGTAGTGTAGACAAGGTGGGCGGTAATCCCAGCTGCTTCTCCCTCCTCTCCTGCTGCTGGATCTCGTCCTACAGGTTCATACATATAAGCCTGGACACCACCAATATTCATCACTTGAGGTTCTTTTCCATAATCACGGTTATCACCCTCAGTATTGGCAAACGAATCGGAACTACTGTCACTATCCTCCATTTCCACCTGTCAGAAGAGCTTGTTGTGTTGCTGGGCATACGTCATCAGAGCGCTTAAACTCCGAATCCAGAAAAGTGTCACCCATATCTTATTTTGGCTATTATATAAATAATTAAGTCATTGTAGCCGAAAATATTGCACCAAAAGCTATAGTGCACACTGTCGGTAATGAGTGTGGAGGAAAATAATAGCATGCACACCCACCTTTAACCCTTGTCTAGCGGGCCCTCTGTGGCCGTTTTGGGCCTTTTCAGGCCATTCTGACTGTTATATCAACCATCAGTATGAAAGGAACTGTATTGCGCCAAAAACTAGGTGGAAATCGCTACACAATGACGCCAGATACAGCTACGTAGCACTCGTGGAGCACTGACAGTGTTACCTCGAAGATGGAAGTTTAGCTGATTTTGCTACATTGCTCACTTTTAGCGAACTATTGGTTACACTGTCATCCTCACGCGCGGTGGGGGAACTGGAGTTAGTGTGGGCCGGGAGGCCACAGATGTCGGACGTATGGATCATTACTATCCCACCCATTTTCACTCGATTTTCACCCTTTTTTCACCCGTTTTTTGCCAGTTTCTTTAACTCGACTTATGTTGCGAGCCCCTAGTTAAGGGTTAATGATATTTATGGTAAGATAACGATTTGAGTGACAGGAATCAGTGAAATAGGTCCGCACAGTTCTATGGTGTAATATTCCTCCCCTGCGCACTTTTTAGGTTAAAAGGGTCCAGTAGCACTTAAAACAAATGAAATGGTGATTAAGTGAGATAATTCCCCACCATAGCATCTATCACTCCTCCACATGTACCAAAGTCCCCTCCCCCCCTCCTTCAATTATCACCTATTTTCCCTCTTAACCCGGGAACTGCAGGGAGACTCTTAAGAGTTCCCCCGGCGGACTGCGGGGAGACTCTTAACCTGACAAGCGCAATATAGACCTAGGTGCTAGGGTAGTTCTTTGTGCATTTCTAGCCCTGGATTCTGACAGAATTCGTTATATTTACAATATAAAGCATTATTTGTTTTCGGTATGCTTTTATTTTACATATATGATGTATATATGAACCTTCAAGAGTGCTAAAATAAGTGGGAAAAGCATTTGGGTGGTGAAAAACGAAGATATTGGCCACCCGGTCATAATCTCAGGCGAGAGAGAGCCACAGGCAGCCCTCCCCTCTCGCTGTCTGGGAGTCAACTGAGACGAGCGGGGCGGTGTGTGCCGGTGTCTGGGTGTTGCATAACGATCTTTTATGCAACCCACTTGTGCTACATTATCGCGGGAGAGAAAAATAACCGATAAATGATGATAATAAGAGGAAAAATAGGTGATAATTGAGGAGGGGGGAATAAGGTGGGGAAGGAGGGGAGGGGGAGGGGTGAGAAACACATGGATGAGTACTAGAGGGGAATTATCTCACCTAGAGACAAAATCCTTTGTTTTGATAGGCCCTTTTTTTTTGGAAGGCTTTTTTTATGGTCTTGCTTCCGTGAGGCCTATCGCGTTCCCTATAGGAAGCCTTCCGTGAGGCCTATCGCGCTTGCCGGGTTAAGAGTCAGAGAAAAAAAAAATCAACTTTTGACATCGAAAAAAAAAAAAAAAAAAAATTGGCCCCTGGGCCATGCAAAATCTCAGTCCTCTACCTCCTCTCCTTCAGTTATCACCTATTTTCCCTGCTATTCCCTTATTCTGAGGTATATTTTCGTGCTAACATTAGAAATCCGGTTACAGGGTGTGGTCATCACTGATAGCAAGCGAATGCAAGAGAGAGAGAGAGAGTATCGATCGACTGTGTCTCAGTGGCCTTGGGGGAAATTGGCGGGAAAGCAGCTTGCCTCACCCATACATTATATAACTCGCAGGCTATATCTCCGATTTTGACCATCCAAACGCTGTTTTCACTCGTTTTATTGTTGTTTCAGGTTAATACCTTTATAATCAACCCATAATAGGCGCATATGGATAAGTATTAATGCTATTAATGGTACAATGAATATTTTAGTGACGGAAACACCTCAAATACGTCAGCACAGGGGAAGTTTCCAATTACCCCCATGCGCACTTGTTAGGTTAATAATAATAATAATCGCCTGGTTACTTATATAGCGCCCGTATCTCCTCCTTCGAGGATTCTCAAGCACTTCGCACTTCTTTAATCAACCAGAGACCATTACCCATCTCCCTTGCTCATGGGGAGACAGTAACCGCGGGCTATATTTCAGAAAAACTGTTCAATCTGAGCGGGGATTGAACGCGAGACCTGCAAGATGAGAAGCAGGTACGCTATCAACTGAGCCAGCCGGACGGCCAACATCTCCAAGCCGGTTCTATGGTGTGGTCATGTGACTAGCGAGTGTGTTGTGTATGGGAGAGCGTGAGAGAGTAAGTCAGTCAGGCTTCAGCCCTCGAGAGAGGAGGATGTACGTGCCGGCTGCCTCAGATTTCATGAATGGCCGGTCGGCAATAATTCACGATTTCCACCATCCAAACACTATTCCCATTTCATTCATTTTCTATGGAGCTCGTCCTGGAATCTTTACGACTCTGAACCTCACGATTCTATACAGGACTGGCCATTTGTATCGGCACTAGCTCAGAGAAGAGTGTTGAGAGGGGAGAAGGGGTGTTGGAGAGAGAGGAAGCTGTTGGAGTGGCTTTGTTATGTGTGTTTAGTCTGTATACGTCGTCAGGATGTCCCCTGACTGGGTGCAAGCATGTGAAACATGCTAGGACGTACTACCACACCCACTAAATGTCCGCCGTGGCAGGGATTCGACTTGTTTTATTGTTGTTACATGTTACTATCTTCATATTAAACGTAAAATAGGCGCATATGAAAAAGCAATAACGATATTTATCGTAAAATGACGATTATAGGCGGGAATGGAGCCTAATATGGCCGCCCAGTTATATGGTGTTCACTACATATAGCTCGCCTTTTTCGGGTTAACCCTTATTTAGCGGGGTCGGACTTAAGTCCGAAACGAGAAAATTGGACTAAATGGCGGGGTCGGACTAAAGTCTGTGGGCGTATTCCCGCCCTAATTTTGGTGGAAAGCGAAACTTGGTGGTCAGGCGGTGTACTACAAGGGCCCACCCACACATCCCCACTGCGTGACCGTAACTAAGTGACCCTCAAGCAGCCATAATGGAAGGTCAAGATTTGCCCGTGTTCGATTCGGTGGCCGCCCATCCCTAGTGCGTCGCGCCATCCTACTAACCACGCCCGGCTCACCACCCAGAAACTAGATATCATGCTGAACTCTTCAGAACTTTCTAATAAGCTGTTGGATGAAACCGTCGAAGGTCTGGGTGAGAGTTTTGGTAGTGTGGATGACTCGGAAGACGAAAATAACCCGATCATAGGCTTTCATTGCGTGGGGTGGATGTTGTGGTTGATATTGGACAGACCCTTGAGCAAATTGGAGACGTTCCTGACGAAGAACATACTGGTGTGGGTGTTGGTAAGTACAATTTATATTTTATAATTGCTTGAATATGTGATTGCAAGCATTTTATCACCTTACGAGCGGCTGGTGGAGTATATTTCACTGTGCCGCCCAGCGGGGTTTTTTTTTACCCTAAATGGGGTTGTTCCGTGCTCTTTTTCATGCATAAACAAGACCCAGAGCGTAATACAAGTATGTATCCTGAAAGTGCGTAAATTGAGCTTTCCAATGACACCCGAACCATCCTTTTACGATCACTGGTTGTCTTTCAACGATCGTAAAACACGAGTGCAAAAACCCTAAAATACGGTATTTTCCTTATAGAATTCCCTGTGTGGCGAGCGGTCTTGAGGTAATTTATGCTCCTAATCACCGCTCCGCTCTCTCTCAGAGCATATTACGTCCTCAAAATTGCACTCTACAAGAAATTTCCTTTGCATTTATAGCGTATTATTTGCAGGCGTTCGGTAAATTTCTTACGGTAATACAAACAACCAAAGATTGAATATTTGTGCTTGGCATTATATGATTGTGGAGAACAGATGTAGGCCTACCGTATATATTATGTTTTCATATATTATATGATACATGTGTAAAAAATTTATATTATCACTACTCTCTCTCTCTCTCTCTCTGTCTAACTCTCTTTGTTTGTACTCCTTTGTACTCTCTTTGTCTGATGTAGGCCAGGGCACGCCCCTAACTAATCTCTTCCCTCCCAGGGGAAATCACACCTAGCAGATGTTTTTGACCTCCCCTCTCTCTCTGTCTGTCTTCCTCTCTGGGTCTACCTATACTGCATGTGACATTGAAATTGCTTGAGAGTTTGATTGCAAGCATTTTATAGCGTATTATTTGCAGGCGTTCGGTAAATTTCTCACGATAACCAGGGTGTAAGCTACATTTCTCACGATAATACAAGCAACAACGAAGCTTGGCGAAGATTGTGGTCTACAATATACCTTTTTATAATTGCATGTGACCTTGTAATTGCTTGAAAGTTTGATTGCAAGCATTTTATAGCGTATTATTTTCAGGCGTTCAATAAATTTGATAAATATATCAAAATAAGTCCTGTGGGACTATGAAATAGCTATTATTGGACAAGGACAATATTTTGTTCATCACTCCACTGGAACATCAACAACAATGTCAACAACGTATCGCCGTCGGCAATCGTAAGATTCAGAGTCGTAAAGATTCCAGGACGAGCTCAATAGAAAATGAATGAATGAAATGAATGAGTGTGCAGTACTGCCAATACGTATAGCGACTTCCGCTAGATCTAGAGACCTTTACTTCGATCTAGCAGCAATGACTTACACTAGCGGTTTTGTTTTGAAATTTCAGAACAATTTCGAAGTGATATTATATGGATTTTGCCAATTCATATTTCTAGTGGTATTTATCATGTCTTACATCTAACAATATATGCTAGCGGATTTAATTTCAATTGGTAACCCTCCCGCTCGAGTCGGCTCCAAGAAAATCGATAATGGTGGCACTTTAGTAAACAGGTGATAAACAAAACCGCATGCGGATCGGTTTGGTGTATCGGTATTATGATAAGTTGGCTACCTACTATTGTTTATACGATATAGTAAGTAATGATAAGTAAATTATTATATATTATATATAAAACAAAAACAAAATTCCTGCAAAGCAAGCGAAACAGAGAGAGAGAGAGAATGCAGAAACTGAACTGAAGAAAGAGTGAAAAAGATATAATAATACAGAAATATTACAAGCAAATAAATGAAATAGAGGGATTAGTTAGAGAAAATAATAATGAGAAATACATAATACGGATGAGGAAGAGGGAAAGCGAGCGAGCCAGAGAGAGAGAGAGAGAGAGAGAGAGAGACAGGAAGAGTGAGAGAGATTAGAGAAAATAGAGAGATTGCAAGCATTTTATAGCGTATTATTTGCAGGCGTTCAGTAAATTTCTTACGGTAATACAAACAATGAAAGATTGAATATTTGTGCTTGGCATTATATGATTGTGGGGAACAGATGTAGGCCTACCGTATATATTATGTTTTCATATATATGATACATATGTAACATTGTTATATTATCACGACACTCTCTCTCTCTCTCTCTTGTCTCTTCCTCTCTGGGTCGGTTACCTATAGCCTACATTTATAATTGCATGTGACCTTGAAATTGCTTGAGAGTTTGATTGCAAGCATTTTATAGCGTATTATTTGCAGGCGTTCAGTAAATTTCTTACGGTAATACAAACAACCAAACAACGAAAGATTGAATATTTGTGCTGCACATCCCTCATACGAAATACCATTCCCACCGTATAGAGAGAATACAGAAACTGAACTGAAGAAAGAGTGAAAAAGATATAATAATACAGAAATATTACAAGCAAATAAATGAAATAGAGGGATTAGTTAGAGAAAATAATAATGAGAAATACATAATACGGATGAGGAAGAGAGAAAGGGGGCACAAGAGAGGGAAAGCGAGCGAGCCAGAGAGACAGACAGACAGGAGTGAGAGAGATTAGAGAAAATAATAATGAGAATTACATATACGGATGAGGAAGAGAGAGAGAGACAGAGCGCGCGAGAGAGGGAAAGCGAGCAAGCCAGAGAGAGAGAAAGAGAAACAGACAGACAGACAGGAGAGAGAGAGAGAGAGAGAGAGAGAATACAGAAATAAGGAGAAATAAGAGACAAATAAGACCGATTACCGAAGGAATACTAGACGCGCTAGAGGCCGAAGTCAGGCCAAACCGAACGCAACCGAACGCGCCTGGGAAATAGACCAAAAAGTACCTCCTCTTCCTCACCTCTTCCCACCCTCCACACTCATTCATAACATCCATTCATAGACTTATATGGGGAGACGAAGAGTTGCTCTTTCCAAAAATGATCGTTTCGTTCGCATTGGAGCCATAGTAACGGCGCTAGGGCGAGTGAAATTGAGCGAATATTTCGGGATTATGCCCGCTGAGCGGTACAGTGTAAAATACCTGACCACCCGCTAAATAAGGGTTAAAGGAGGTAGTTCGAGACCCTCCATGACGCCAGCAAAACACAAGTCCTCAAGCACTTCTACTCTTAAATGAGAAGCAGCACCAGTGTAGGAATAGATTTTTACACCATACCCGAAACAGGATTTATGGAGCTCCGATCTTACTCTCAACCATCTGAACAATTTTACCAACACACCTAAACTTCGTTAAATGCTGAAATAGCCTCACAAAAATATGCCAGGGCCTGGGATTGAACCCGGGACCCTTGGGCTGTCAGGCGAACACTCTACCAGTAACACCAAGAAAGACATCTCACTTGGCATGGTCGGCTCAAGTTATTTCCGCATCCGGTTCTGTTTAGGCTAACCTATTTTCACTGACTTTGCACCAGAGCCTTGATAAATCAGAACCAAAGCCATCATGGAAGTCACCTCACCACCCAAGGAAAGGTGACAATATCACAAATCCAAGAAGTCCCACAAAACATCCAAAAGATTCCGCAGCCCAGAGGAGCCCTGGATACGAAACGAGTCAAACAATACACCGGCCTGGACGCCCGCCAAATTCAAAGGAGAGCGTTCGGAACCTTCTCGCTCTTAGCGCGGCCACCCAGGCTGTGATTGGAGGACTCCAGTATGGCTGGGAATCCATTAGAACAATATGGAGTATCTTACCTTGTTAATAATAGTGAGGATTCAATAAAAGACATCACAAATATGAAGTGATTGAAAAATTGAGGGCTGTTTCCACCCTATAAACTCTGTCATGGATGGGAAAGCAAAACTCCTTTCTAAGGAAATTACTATAGTCCATTATATTTAGGCCAGAAATCTTCAGCACTAACCTGTATATCTAAAAAATAACTATATTAATCAAGCTAATGTGTCTACTATTTTGGAAGAGTCAGCCAGGGAATTGGTGTAGAAATTTGAAGCCCAGTGGCTCTAGCACTCATTGAGTCACAGAGGTTATGCATCAAGATTTCTGGCCTAATTATGGTTAATTAATATGTTCTCTCCACCAACCAACTTTACTCCTAAACTCGATTAATGAAATTAACAAACACATGTGGCAGTCCGGGGATTCGAACCCAGGACGCTCACACCGAAAGACAACACACTTATGCATTATGCATTCCCCCCGGGAACGGCGAGAACACTCCTAAAAGGTTTTGGTGGGCAAAGGCGAGAACACTCTAAAGAGATAAGGCCTAAAAAAAAAAACTTTTAAAAGGCCCCAGTAGCACTTAAAACAAGTGAAATGGTGATTAACCCGGCAAGTGCAGATCTACTTATATAAGGTGTACCGGTGCGCTGCGGAACTCCTTATATAATCCAAGGCCTAAAAAAAAAAAGAACATTTAAACCAGCCCAGTATAATTTATTTTTTTTTTTTTTTTTTTTATTGCTCCTTGGCCATGCCAAATATCACTCCTCCACATCCCCTCCCCCCCCCCCTTCAATTATCACCTATTCTCTCTCTTATTCCCTTATTTCGTCGGTATATTTTCGTACTATCAATAGCGATTCATAAGCAAGCTGTGCTTGTATGTGCTACACAGCGAATGAAAGAGAGGGAACTACACGACAGTGTCGCTCCAGACGTCGTGAGGGGTGGATGTTGGCAGGCTGGCTCGCATTCGATGACTATAAATTCCGATCTCATTTGTTGATTTTGACCAGCCATTTCTCACATTTCATGAATGACCGGTCGGCAATAATTCTTGTTTTTCACCATCCAAACACTATTCCCACTTGTTTTATTGTTGTTACATGTTACTATCTTCATATTAAACGTAAAATAGGCGCATATGAATAAGTAATAACGATATTTATCGTAAAATGGCGATTTTAGGTGGGAATGGGGCCTAATATCATCGCCTGGCGGTAGGGTGTCCATTACACACAGCTCGCCTTTAAGGGGTTAAGAGGTTTTGGTGGTGGAAGGCGACGGAACTTTTAACCCGCAGAGACCCAGCGTCGCACGTGTTGCGTCGGCAGTCTTTGATCACCAACTCCCAGCGACGCATCACGTGCGTCCGACATATAAAAAACACTTACGTGGCTCGTAAGGTAGGAAATGGCGGGAGAATAGGAGGGGGAGGTACCGTAGTGTGTGTGGGAGCCGGGCCAGTAGGTGTGAGCGGGCCGAGACAAGCGCGCGGCTGGTGGTGGAGGGCTTAGTGGGGATAGTTTACACCCCTAGTTCACCGCCACTTTGAACCTTCATTACTCCGGTCGTATGGGAGCTAGAGGCTTGAGATTTATGTGAGATACTCCTTAGGATGTATGCCGTACAATGCCATACTCAGATTTTACCCTAGTGCTCCCGGGCGGGTGGTCATGCGGGGGAGACGAACTATTGAAACCCCCGCCCCCGCCCCCCAAATGACCGAAATGAGTTTTTTTTTATTTTTGTCTTCATTTCTCACCATTCTCTTCCATTTTGGCTCAACAAATTGTTTTGAGGCCCCCCCCCCCCAAAAAAAAAAATGTCAGAGGTGATTTTTTTTTTTTTTTTTTAATTTCTCATCCTTGTCTTCCATTTTAGCAAACAAAAAAAATAAGTGAAAATGGCTTGGGACTGGGGTGAACAAAATATTATAACTAGCCGGGGCTCAACGGGTTAAGATCCAAGGCTTTAAAAAAAAGACTTAAAAAACCCCAGTAGCACTCAAAACAAAGGAATATATCACTCCTCCACATATGTCAAAACCCCCTTCTTTCCCCTCCCCCAACCCTTTCAATTATCACCTATTTTATCTCTTATTCCCTTGTTTATCGGTTTATTTATCGTGCCAATATCTCCAACCCGGTTCCAAGGTTGTTTAGTGTGCATATTATAGGTTTGATTCCCGGAGGGAAGTAATAAAAACCTAATATTTAGTAGGGGCCCTGTAATCATTGACGATATGCCTATTAGTATAATAGCCTCCATTCAAGCGCCGCGGTCGCCAGTTTGAATCTACCGCCGCGGGAGGTACAGAGGACTATCCATCATAAGTGTAACGCCTATTCTCTTATGGAATCATCTTATGATCGGGTACCCTCTACGGAAAAACCTTTGTAAAAAATAAAAAATTAAAATTAACTTAAAAACTGTTATACTAAAGCTTTCCATCGCGTGGATTCATGACACTGCTCCCTCATCTGCCATACTTCCTTCACTGACATATTAAGATCAATTTCAAGAACATCAAGCGAATGGGAAGGGGATGGAAGGGAGGGCCCTACATCGTCAATGATTACGGGGCCCCTACTAAATATTAGGTTTTCATTACTTCCCTCCGGGAATCAAACCTATAATTTATTAGTGGCCCCTCCATCATTGACGATATGCCTGATATCTAAGACTGGAGGGGGACATTCATGACAATATCAAAACCACTAACAAAAATGCCGTAGGTAGAAAAACAGAATCTGTATAACAAATGAGTCATATTTTTAAACAATTCCTTCCCTTCGAAAATGAAAGGAAGGAATTTTCTTTCGATTTCGTATTCTTAAAAAAATCCTTCCCTTCAGGACCCCTTGGGAAGGGAAAATCCTTCCCTTAAACAGGGGAAAATATTGGAATTTGAAGGACTCTCACTAGGCAGGTCTTCAGTTTTCTCTTCGTCATTTTGTTCATAACATTCTTATATAATTGGAGTCAGTGTGACTAAATATTGGATTTGACCACTATGTAATTTTGGTATTTTTTTTAAAAGACTCGCAGCGTTATTATACATAATTTATTAGGGAAAGTGAAGCTCTATGGAATCCTTATAATATTCTCACATAGATTCCACTGTGGAAGAATAGTTTTGATAGTTAACTATAGTTTTGATGTAAATACTACCGCAACTACGAATCTTGTATCCGAGACCTAGTATATTAACCTAACCAAACAACCTAACCTAACCTAAACCTAGAGTGCCCTAGACCCAGTATGTGGGATACAACACTAGCCCTTGCAAGTTGCATGCCAGCTACTGTGGGTTCATATATTAGACATACAGTAACATCTTTGTAGAACATAACACTTTACCGTAGCGAGTGTACTCCATTTCAAACACTTTTTGTAAACATGAACACGTCCATAGCAGAGCTCTCAAGATTGCGGGACTGAGTTTGTGTACGCGCGGGACTATTTATATCGACAAAATCAAGTTACAAAACTTATCAAAACTATTCTACCACAACGGAATCTATGTGAGTATATTATAAGGATTCCATAGAGCTTCACTTTCCCTAATAAATTATGTATAATAACGCTGCGAGTCTATTCGCGATAATTATCGTAATTTTATTAACATGATATAATGCACGATATTGAAAATGATATTGAAAATAAAGTAATGTTATTAAAAGTTTTAGAAGACTCCACTGATCTCGGCGTGAATTCGCGTGCGGACGATTCGGGCAATTTCGGGCTGCCAGCTGATAACCTATTCCTCATCTTATACATATTTTTAATTATTATTGATTTTCATTGGTTTACTGATGTAGCCCTTTCAAAGCATCAATTTTGCGCACGGTGTGACTATATTTTGGCACGTGTTAATGCAATAAGTGTCAACATTACCAGGTTTTGAGGCTTGTCAGAGATACTCTATCAACAATTCCCAGTAATACCATACTTTACATAACTAAAAATAGCTAGGCATATACTGTAATATTAATATAAATTTGTGGGCTAACAGTAATAGTGGTCAATCATCTTATATACTAATTTAGCCTACCTTACCAGTACCACATATTGGATCAGGCTAGGCAGCTAGGCCTAAGCTTAGCCTATAGCCTACAGTAGGCTACATCATCATGTAAGCTAGCCTAGCCCAGGCTAATCTATTTGGTAGCATTCAAGGAGACTACTGCAGGACTCTTCTCCTTCTTCTTACCTCTGACCGGGTATGGGCTATCCTAGTGTTTAATAGCCTATACCCCTTTGAAAGGACATTAGCCTAACCTAACAACCTTACCTAACCTAATCTAGTATTATAGGTGGGGGCTGCTGCCCCCACACCACCGCTTTGACTTAGATTGTTGGTGTATTTGTCTGTGGAGTGGGTATTTATCAATTTGTTGATAACGAAAATCCTCCATGCGGACTATATGGAGAAAAATATGGCGAATCTATTGGTGCCTATTTTCCCTAATAAATTGTTTCTAATAAGGCGGATGTAGTGTTCTTGAAGATTATCATCTATTTTTCTTATGAATTTCATGACCCATACAGGATTGTAGGCCTAAGTTTTTTTTTTTCTTAGGCTACATCCCCACTGAATAAACTAACCTAGGCTAGTCTCTGTCCCTCTAGGCTAGCCCATCATAATGTTCAAGCCAACATTTGTTAGATTTTGTCAGAATTGGCTCACCTCAGCTAGGCTATCTGGATTTTAAAATTTTGTGAATTTATTAGGACTATGGGAAGGATGTAGTATTTGGACATACTACATGGTGGCGCCTGCCTTGGTTTACACTATGCGGAACGGCGGCAGCAGTGAATGCTCGCGATCATGTTCCAGTCTATTTTGACTGCGCAGGATTCAATAATAGGTTGACGGGGTCCTCACCCCCCCCCCCCCCATTACATGTTGTCATCATCATATATTATATTGCCAGCAGGGGGCAAATAACAGAAAAAATAACCGTTAAAATAGACGGGAACGTAACCACGAGCGCACTACCTATGTAAACATGACGACCGTACACCCGGATACATCCTTCACGATTCACGACTTTTGACTGCTTTTTTTAAGTAATTTGCCCCCTGCTGGCAAAATGCCTATATATGATGATGACAATAAGTCATGGGGGAGTGAGGGGGGCCCTCAACCTAATGTTGTATCCCACGGCAGTCAAAATAGACGGAAACGTAATCGCGAGCGTGCGAGTAGTGTAAACAAGGCAGGCGATAAGCTCGAAATTCCTCGAATACTACATCCTTACCTTTATTACTTTTTATTATAGAAAATCCGAGTTACCTTTTCACTATAATATTTTCCCTGATTTTCATAGCCTTGTACACTATCAGGGAGCGTGTTTTTAGATTATTCGGTAGCTACCGGGTATCTTAACTACAGTTCAAGGAGACTACAGCAGCAGTTTGCACGCTCTCTGCATTTATTTTTAATTTGACAGTGTTTGGTGTTCAAACCCCCCCCCCCCTGGACATAATTGTCATCATCATATTCATATATAATGCCAGCAGGAGGCAAATAACCACTCGCCGAGGGATGATTTCAGAAAAAAGTGGCAAAATCTGACGCATAGAGCGTGCTAATATTGCCGCAGTGTTTGCTTGAATATTATCATCATATTAGCCTAATCAAAACATAATCCTTTGAAAAACATATTTGTAAACACTAGCCTATTCCATACTATTGGTTGTGAGTACAATTATAGGCTACCCTAATTTTTCATTACAGTATATCCTAGCCTAATCCCTCTACTTTCTTTAAATATCCGAACAATATAACTTAACCTGAGAACCTAATATAGGCCTAGGCTATGCTAACATACAGCGTTTGATTATGCCGAGTGTATAGGCTAACTTACTAACATTGGTAGTAGCTAAAAGTCTGGTAGGCTAAAAGAAAATGTATAAGATTAGAGCCCAAAATTGCTAATGAAAAAATGTGGCTAGGCCTACATATTTTGGGCTGTATACAGTATGGTATGAGATTTTGTTGAAAACTTGGGATTGTTCTTGATCCCTGGCAAGCCTCAAAACCAGAATTTTCAAACTTATTACATTAACATGTGTCAAAATGTAGTCACACTGTGCACAATATTAATGCATTGAAAGGACTGAATCAGCAAAGCAATAATAGTCAAATATAGCCTACTCAATGTTTGTAAGGAAAACCCCACTAGTCACCAGAGTCCCCCGCACACTGTTTCTAATAAAATTTGTGGATTTTCTGTCTGAATTTACTTTACATCCTTAGTATTCTCTAGTCTTGAAGGTTAGGAATAATTATGGTGTTTTTACATACAGTACATACAATGTTGGAACATCAGTGCTTCCAGCAGCTTTGGTGGGTGGATCGGTATCAGTCATTATTATGATCAGTATGGCAGTGGTGGACAAGTCCCTGTCAGTTTTTAGTGTGTACGGGTCAGCGAAAGAATGTGACACCGGATCTAATTGCACATTATATTGGGCTGCACAAGGAAGGCCAGTTAGTGAAACAAATAGTGCAAGCCACTGGTGTATGTGAGTAATCGGTAAGAAATTGGGCGAGGCCTTACAAAGATATTTGCCTAACTACATGATAACCTAGCCTTTGCCAAACTATATGATAGCCTAGCCTTTGAGGGGAGAGTAAAGAAAATAAGAATATCACCCAATCTTCAAAACTATACCAATGGATAGCTAATATGATGAATAACCTACTCATTGATGCCTAAATCATAACTATTGGTGATTCATCTTTTATTCAGATTACCCAAGAACAAAAATCAATTTAATAATTGGAAGAATCTTATTTAAAGGTTCAGTATTATCCAAGCAACCTTCCGCGTCGATTTGCACGCTCTGGGCCATGACCGTTAAGTTCACTTCTATTATGTCCGCTTCTTAGGTTGAGGGGGGCCTCACCTTCCCAGGAATTATTGTCATCAATATACAGTATATATTGTTTGCAGAAGGGCAAATAACAAATAATGGCAAGGGTTGTGTTAGCGGGCGTACTGTCCACTTTGTTTACAGTCGCACGCTCGCAGTTACATTCGCGTCTAATTTCATTGCTGTTATTTGCCCCTGCTGGTAATATGTATGATAATGACAACAAGTCATGGGGATGATGGGGGGTGAGCCCCCCTCAAACCATTATTGTATCCCACGGCAAAACAATTTACCCAACACCTGGCCGTGGGATACAATAATGGTTTGAGGGGTGCTATGTCCCCTCACCCCCCCATGACATTGTCATCATCATATACAGTATATTACCAGGGGCAAATAACAGCAGTCAAATTAGACGTGAATGTAACTGCGAGTGTGCTAATATGGAAACAAAGCAGGCGGTACGCCCGCTAACACAACCCTTACCAAAATAGGGAAGGATGTCATGTTGTGCGCTCGCACTTCCGTTCCCATCCATTTCGACGCTATATTTTCTGCTATTTGCCCCCTGTCATTACTGCATGAATACTAGGTTAGGTTAAGTTAGGTTGTTTGGTTAGGCTAATGTATTTTTATATCCAAAGGCATCCGCATTGTGTAAACAAGGTGGGCGGTACTGCCGGTACACCCGGTAACTACATTCTTGCCCCAAAATAATGTATAAAAATAAAAAACGGTAAAATTAGATAATTAATAAATAAATATCGGTAGCCTAAATATAAACATTGAAAAAAACTAGTTTCAATAGCATAGTAGATCTACTATGGGCCATGAATTGCAATTTTTACCAAATTGGGCCAGATCAAATAAAGCCTAGCTTTTATTTGTTGTTCGCTGAATAGAAAACAAATCTAGCCTAGGCCTATAGGCCTATAATATATAGGCTAGGCCTACAGAAGTTCAAGTTAGTATTTGAACTCAGCACACCAGAATATGTCAGGCTATAATGTGTATTGAACTTTGAAGGTAATTACTTCTCAGTAGTGGGTTATTGTATGATTCCTATAGCCTAGTTGTTAAGTTTTGGTCAGAAATGGAAGACTTGACCTTGTAATTGAAAAGTTCTCATGCTTGATATACGGTACACTAATTCGCACTACATTCGGCTAATCTAATTTATCTCCATCCCTGTTTCTTATCATATCAGTTTATATGTAATTATATTCTTGGATAATAGCCTATAGGCCTAGGCTAGGTCTAAATACTACAACAGAATATGGCTTGTTGGTGTAGGCTACATGCACGATTTAGAGCTAGGATCCTGTATTTATTAATATCATGTTGACAATTCATTCTTGTGTTTGTGCAAATCAACATAATATGCATTGAAGACAATATTTGACCAATATTTGTGGTCTAAATCATGTTTTGGGCAACAATAATGCAAGTCAACCCTTGGAAACGTTTGTTTGACAAGGTTTGTTTACTACTTCAGGCATACCTGAGCCGTACGGAGCCGTGGTGGTCAAGTGGTGAGCACGCTCGCGTGTGAATCTGAAAGACCCGGGATCGAATCCCTGCCACGGCGGACATTTAGTGGGTGCGGTAGTACGTCCTAGCATGTTTCACATGCTTGCACCCAGTCAGGGGACATCCTGACGACCGTCGACGTATACAGACAAAACACACATAACAAAGCCACTCCAACACCTTCCTCTCTCTCCAACACCCCTTCTCCCCTCTCAACACTCTTCTCTGAGCTATTGCCGATAAAAATGGCATGTTCAGTCCTGTACAGAATCGTAAGATTCAGAGTCGTAAAGATTCCAGGACGAGCTCATCAGCGGCGGATCCCCAGATCGACCGTGGTGATTGTCACCTAAACATCTACAAAACAAACAAACAAACAATACCAACTGGTGCGTGCCTAGCTTCGCCTGTGGAACAGAGCTACCAACACTTCCGAAAAAAAATCCTTCCAAGGAATTCTTTAAGAATACCGAAGGGAAAGAAAATTCCTTGGAAGGGAAAGGAAAGTTAAGGGAAGGTATGTGTTTTTAAGAATACGACTCAAGAATACCGAAGGGAAAGAAAATTCCTTGGAAGGGAAAGGAAAGTTAAGGGAAGGTATGGGTTTTTAAGAATACGACTCAAAGACCTTTCGTGCTATCTATTTAGATGTCGATTTTTTTCCCGGGATTTTTTAACCCGGGAACTGCAGGAAGACTCTTAAGAGTTCCCCTGGCGGACTGCGGGAAGACCCTTAAGAGTCAGGGAAAAAAAAAATCAATTTAAAACACCGATTTATTTATTTTTTTGCCCCTGGGCCATGCAAAAGATCACTCCTCTACCTCCCCTCCTTCCCCACTTTCCTCCCCTCCTTCAGTTATCACCTATTTTCCCTGTTATTCCCTTATTCTGTGGTATATTTTCGTGCTAACATTAGCGAGTTGCAAGCAGGGCATTGTCATCACTGTTAGCAAGCGAGTGCAAGAGAGAGAGAGAGTATCGATCGACAGTGTCTCTCCAGCCTTGGGGAAAAGTGGAGGGAGAGGAGCTTGCCTCAGCCATACATTATGTAACTCCCGGCCTGTATCGCCGATTTTGACCATCCAAACGCTGTTTCCACTTGTTTTATTGTTCTATCTATCTATCTATCTATATGCTCAGGCCCAATCCCCATTTTGGGGGTAGCCGACTCAAGACAGAGCAAGAACGGGGAAAACACAAAAAAACATAAAACAAAAAATAAACACAGATTAAAAACACAAACTCACACACATCCAGGTCACCCAGGAGAAGACCCAGAGACCAGGGTTACCAAGGTCGCTCCAGCACTCCCCCGGCCCCTGACCACCCGGAGAGGTTCCGATCTCGGCAGGCAGACATGCAGCGGAGCCAAAGCCACAAGCCCTCCCACCACACTTCCAGGCACACCCTTCATATTAATCGTCCCCCCGGGCCAGGTGCCTGATGGACTATTATCTAGTCGAACTTGCGCCCGACCCCTTACTCCAACTTTATTGTTGTAACAGGTTAATACCTTTATAATCAACCTATAATAGGCGCATATGGAGAAGTATTAATGCTATTTATGGTAAAATAAATATTTTAGTGATGGAAACAGCTCAAATACATGCGCACAGGCAGAGGTGTCTCATACCCCCCATGCGCACTTCAGAGGTTAATGGTTAGACATCCTTCTTAAGCTGAATACAATCGTCCAATAGTTGCCAGAATATAATGAAACGGAGGTCGCTGGTATTCAATGGCTTATATTATATCAGTTGATCATCACCTCCAGGAATATCGGATAAAACCGCCAGATACCCAGAACAAAAAAAATAAAAGACCAAAAATAGAAGGTCCCACCCATTTCCCATTCTTAAGTAAGCCATTTTAGATTTACAGAAGTGACCATACCCAGTCAAATAGTACTAATGGTATAGTTAATTATCCCCTTCAGTACCGGTGCCGTCCTTTTAACTTTATTCTGACTACTACGAGACGATTTTATTCAGTTTCAAAAGGGTCTTCAGCATTTAACAGCCTTTGAAGTATCTCACCTACCCCTTTTTGCTACCACAGATGCTTCTTACACTACACAAAATCGTCTAAATATTAACCCTCTCAGCACCATGACGTAAAGTGCGTCTTACTAACCCTCTCAACACCATGACGTAAAGTGCGTCTTATTAACCCTCTCGACACCATGACATAAAGTGCGTCTTATTAACCCTCTCAGCACCATGACGTAAAGTGCGTCTTATTAACCCTCTCAACACCATGACATAAAGTGCGTCTTATTAACCCTCTCAGCACCATGGCGTAAAGTGCGTCTTATTAACCCTCTCAACACCATGAAGTAAAGTGCGTCTTATTCTGGTTGCCATTAAACTATTCTATTTAGTAGCTAATAATCTACCTACCGGACTCAAAAGGAAGAATACTGTCTCAATAAACCATCTGAATAACATGGGTTACGTTACGACCGGGACTCGTATAAAACAAGGGCTCTTAATCATTGGACTAGAAAGGCACACAGCCACAACGGTAACACTAGATTCAACCCTCAAACTTATAATGCCGGCGCACAAAAACACCTATACCCTCCAGAGTTACATCTGCGATAGCGGGGTATCCTCTAACTCGGTATAAATGCACTACTACTACAGGCTGATGATCTCTGATACAGCCTGATCACAACAACATACAATTACGTTAATAATGTATACAAGGAAAAAGATAGAGAGCTTAATTAAATCACTGGAATGATTTAATGCAAACAAGAAGAAGGTATAATTACAGTTACTCTAAACAATAATAAACTGTCACTCCTATATTAAAGAAAGTGAATGAAAGTCCTAAAGCATCGAACAGGAATCTTCTGAAGAAAGTCTGATGCTGCTTAAGATGATCGAATCGGATTTTGAACTGTTATATAAAGCAGGAACAAGATATGACAAGTGTAGGGACATACAGTGTTAACTGGCACGGGACTAACAATAAATGCGCAATAGTATTATCTCCAACAACAAAAGAAGTACTTCCTCAGGCAACGCAAAAGCCTGCTCGGGTTGTGCAACTCAACAACAACCAAGGCTTACAATCAACGTGGATATAAATGCTGCATACATAACATAAGAGTTTATAATCCTAATCGGGTATCTGCTAGGCGAATAAAGTCTAGCTGGGATGTCGTAGGCTAGGAAACAATGGCTGAGCAAGCGGCTCGTAGCCTAGCGAGGTCCTTAAGACTGTACGGCCAAATTACGTTAAATGACGGGGTGCTCTCTTGAGAGATCCAGATCGCTAGTGTCTGGTTCTCTCCTGGCGACCCTCTTCAAGTCAAAGCAAAACGAGTTAGCACAGTGTTGGGTGGCAGAGGCAAAAGCCCTCACTCGCAACACAGTGCTAAACTCACAAGGTACACAGTCAGAAAGACAACCTAGGCTTCCCACGCATCCGTTGCGATTGTACAAGTTCAACAAAACCTGGTACACATCGGAAATCACAACATCATTAGCCTCACCCCAGTCTAGCAATAAATAGCCCAGCAGACAACCAAGAAATAGGTAGGGAGACACCGCGAGTGTGTCAAACCTCTACAGACAAAATGTTAACCCCTCCAAAATGTCTAACTAAGCATGAAATATTTGAGAGCTTCAGCATATAATACGATGGCCGATATATGAAATCGTGCAGAACCAAAGGGGAGTTATGATATTAAATAGATTAGAAGCATAAGAGGTAAGAAGTTGAGAGAGAGAGAAAGTGTTCTATAGGTAGAAGTCGGGGACAGGTGGCAAGGGAGGTGTGAAGGGTATGCTGGTCAGGCAAGCTCTGAGGAAGGTAGCTCCTCGGGACCCTCAGAATCGCACAAAGGCATGGTGGTCGACCAATCACAGGCCGATACGTCACAAGGCAGCAGGCCTCCAGAAGGCGCCAGGAACCACCAGCCAATCAAAACCGAGAGAAAGACCACGCGGGCGAGCAACTCCTCCAGGAGGGAGGAGGGAGGAGGAAATCAACACTCACTGGCCCCACGCTGCTCGCTCGTTCTTTCTCTCTCAACTTCACTACAATGCATCTTATGTTCTACTCATGATATAAAATGCTTCCCGTTGTCACAGACGAAAATAAAGACCACCACGGGACTGTCTGTAACAACACGAACACTATGAAAGAAAGAACAACATTCTCTGATAACTGTAGCCCATTTCACTGCCCTGGCGAGTGCTAGTGGCTACCGGGAAGCGATTCTGCCAACACTTGTAGGCATCACAGCTACATAAAGAGTCTTATGCCAGCCAGAATGATAGGTAAACTGGCATGATTGTTGTTAACCCCTTCTGTAGCGGGCAACGTCTTTTTCATTTGATTTTGGCCACATTTAGACGATTTTAAGAAGCTTAGGAACGATCATATACAGTATAGTAGCTAAAAGGATTAATCGAGTTAGTCAGTCATCCTTTACTGAGTATCGTCCTTCCTAATTCTCGGTTCACACATACACGAATTAACGTCCCGTCCGGCCCCGACCTCTTAATTCGCCTGCAAACGGGCAAGGACGCCGGCAAAATCGCCTATGGACGGTACAGGAATGTGTGGTGTCGCCAGCACACGGGAGGGGGGGCGGGAGGCGGCGACCATTTTGGGCATGCATAAAATGGTCGGTGTGGGCCGGGGCAACTGCCACAAAACGTGTCAGGCCAGGACACACATGGGAGCATTCGGCGTCTAGATGCCACCTGGGGGGGTCTAGACGCCAACTGGGGGGTCTAGACGCCAACTGGGGGGGTCTAGACGCCAACTGGGGGGGTCTAGACGCCGACAAATGGGATGAGAACTGTTATGCCCTGTTTTTCTACAGGTTTAACTTGGGTAATGTGAGTTCTGAATGACTGGGTATATAAGGCTGCTTGCACAATACAAGGTATGAGGAATAGAGAACACAAAATAAACACACGGTAACACGACACAAGTTCACGTTTATTGAAGTAAATAAATAAAGAGCATAGAAAGATAGTTATTTTCGCACAAAACAAATAATAGAAGGGAACTGCTAGCATTAGCGGATCTGGATGGAGCCTAGTCTCCCACTTCCAACGTTCAGGTATATTCTTCTGATCACGGGTTTGATTAGCAAGTTTTTATTTTACTGGAAGACCTCAATATATTCGTATAATTCAATGTCACTGATTTGACCTCTTGCTGGCTGGTCGCGTGCCCAAGTAGCAGCTTACAGTTAGGATTAGACATGCGTATATTGTAGAACACGGAATCTCTAGTAACCTCATGGGGGTACTGAACTAAGTTTTATATTCTTATGGCAGAAATACGTAGAACACAAATCAGTGGGCGAACGTTAGATATCACTAGAGTTTTAATATCTGAATAAGGTAATTACGAGAGTCAAGGTCGCCTGTTAATTAAAGAGCACTGATCGCTTAGTACGTCCCAAATTGAATGGTTAAATATGAATTACACTGGGCAAGGTCTTAGCCACTTTATAGAAAGTTAATAAGTGAGTATCAAGCTAGTACTATAACACTTAGTACTAGCAACATGAATCTTGAATAGTATGGGTAGATCTGGTCCTGGTTATCTTGCTTCCGGTGATGTTGGGGGCTAACGACTGGTTCCTCGGCCGTCCAGATGGTCCAAAATGTAGGAAGTTCTCAAGTCGGATCTCTTGACGATCGTTGCTGGCTACACACTTATATACCCACGAATTTGTGTGAAGGTTATAAGGTGCACGTTAGGACTTGTACATGGACAGATGCTTCTATCAGTCTTCTCTGCCACGGAGTCTGCCGGATCTGGAATCTCTCAACTCCGGAACAACACAAGGGCAGAGCTAGAGGTAAACTGCAGGGTAGTGACCACTGGTTGGTGTCTAGCTTTCAACTGATTTGACTGGGGGCGGGAGTTAGATTTATAGGCTCGGTTCTGGACCCTGTAGGGATCTCGAGTCTTATGGACTTAATTGAGCTCTCAATAGATATGGGGACTAGGTAAGATGGTATTTACTGTTGTGGCACAGGGCTATAGGAAGCCTTTATATTTTCATATAACTGAGCCTTAGTAAGAGGTACTATTTTGGCTATACTGGAAGTATTTAGGGGAGAGAGACTGGATCTACTTTGCGAGGAGGATGGGGACAGCTGTGATAGGAGCGTCTCTCTTAGATTGTGCAATCTTCATTCTATGGTATAGCTGAGGTGCTAATTTAGTAACCAGAGCATGCAAGAAAGGTAAATGGTTTATTGTGAGTAAATAGAGGTTAGTAAAGGTGTTAGTCATGCATGGTTAGTTCATTGATAGGAAGAATTCCTGTGCTACCTGGCAATGACTCGAAAGTCAAAACAGGGGTCAGGTATACCTCCGCGGGGGTGGGGGTCTCCCTCCTCGGGTGGGCAAAAAGGGGGAGCTGGGCGCCCTCTCTGTGATAGTCGTCCGGCGGCTGTGGCTAGGGACTTGCCATATCACCAGTGTTTGTAATAACCCTCTGTGTATGAGACAGATGTGGGTGTCCTTAATACCAAAACCGAAGGTGCCTTAGCTAGCTGGTTTTACTCGGCTGGTTGTTAATTGTAGGGTTTGCTGGATGTGGTGGAGACTGGGTTGCTAACTCTGCCACATTTATCTGGAAGTATGGCAATAGAAGTTAGTTATTGGCGGGGCGGCTAGCCTCGCACCGACGACCATTGGGTGCAGGGTTGTGAATGGGTTGTAAGAGAATAGATGGCATGCAAGGGGCTAGTAAAGTTCTAATGTTGTTCTGGCCTACTAAGTGAAGGTAGGCTGGATAGGAGTATATAAAAAAAGGTTGGAGAGCGTTAGCAACGGACAATTCAAGGATCTTCAAGAGGTATGAGAGAGAGGCTAGGTCGGACAAGAGTCGAGAAGCGCGGGTGTCTTAATGAGAGGGGGGGGAGAGTTCAAGGGCTACAGGGAAATTTTGCCCCTAAGGTCCCTGGGCGTGGGGGTGGCATTAGGCTACAATTGATATGGAAGTTTGAAAAGGCAGTAGAATACGTTAGCCAAATGCTACCGGGGAATGCAACTATGGGGTGGTATATGAGTCAGGAAAAGATAGAGTTATGTGATCAGTCCGAGGGTTATGGATACTATTAGTTGGCCCTGGGAACTGCGTTTTCTATTAAATATAAATATACCAACAACAGCGGCAGTTCGTAGGGGTAATAATAATAATAATAATATAATAATAATACTTTATTTCAGACTCACACATTACAGAGGGGACCATACTGGGGTCCATATATACCTTACAGTAACATAAATATATATAAATATATATAAGCTACTGTACATAGGCTACATAAAATAAAAAGAAATTAAATAATACCTGCTTGCTATCATGTAGTTCACAGCACTGCCTCAACCAAAAAACAGTGGTCATCAAACTACTGTGTTACCAAAACCACTGTCCTAATTGTGTACAGTACCATGCCTCACATCATTTAGCTTCCGGTACAGTATGTTGCTACAGTACAGTATAGGAATATCGGTACTGTACTGCACTATGAGGATCAGTACCGGTATGCTAATTCTGTAGAGTAGCAGACCTGAAATCATTACTTAAGGTTAAATATAGAGCAACTTCCTCCAGTGTGCCTGGATCCTGGAGGTGTACACTATGCTTGGAGTTTGTAGCATTTTAATGATCCTGTTCTCAGAAGTGTTAAGGCGCTGAATGAATTTATATGTTAGCTTTCTAATGAGTGATTTGTAACAGTTGTAAGTTCATATAGGCACATAGCGTACTTGTACTCTCATATTTTGAGAGCCCCAGAAAAATTTTCATGATATTGTGATATGAGATACTTAGTCTATTCACTGTCATTTTCTTATAGTTCCACCATAGTTGTGCTGTATACATTGGTGAGCAGTAGGAGTTGAACAATGTTATTTTTGTATCCCATGTGCACATATGAAATTTTCTTAATATTGAATTTCCCTGCATGTAAAGTTGCCTTCGCTGACGACCCATATCCTCATCATCTGAGCGATCACATGAAATATAGTGTCCTAGATACTTTACTTTACTTACTTCTTCTATAATTTCTTCATACAAATGGAATTTAGGTAGCTTTGATTTCAATAGAAGGTTAGATTTAAATATTATGATATTGCTCTTTATAGGATTAAATTTGACTGAATGTTCGATTCCAAATTTTTCACATACTCTTAATAATTTATCCAGTCCTGCTCCAGAGGGCGCGATTAAGGCTAGGTCATCAGCATACATGAGATGATTTACAATGGTGCTGCCAATACAGCACCCAGTGCGAGTCTTGTTCAGCTCCAGACTAAGATCATCCATGTAGACGTTGAAAAGATACGGAGACAATATCCCCCCCTGCCTAACACCATTGGTTACGGCGAAAGAGCCTGACAGGATGTTGCCCCATCTTACACACATTTTTTGATTAGCATACCAGAAAATAAGTATCCTAACAATATAGCTAGGCACTCCCCTGTTAACTAATTTTTCAAATAAGGTTTTGTGACACACCCTATCAAAAGCCTTACTTGCATCAAGAAAACAAGAGAAAATTTAGCTATTTAGTTTGTTGTATGTATCAATCACTTCTTTCAGCACATATATGCATTGGTCTGTGCCGTGATTTTTCTTAAAGCCAAACTGATTGCTGCTGGTGACAATATATGCAGACATTCTTTCTAGCATTATCATTTCAACTACCTTACTCACCACACTAGCAAGTGCTACTGGGCGGTAGTTGTCTTTTGCTGTAATTTTACCTGATTTATCTTTAATGACAGGAACAAGTATTACGGATATCATAGACTCCGGCAGGACACCATGCGTAAATAGACTGGTGATGCAAGAACTAAGTTTATCTATTAACAACTTATCTGCATATTTAAGATGTTCTGCATATATACCTTCCAGCCCACAAGCTTTATTTAGGTTAAGTTTTCTTATGGCATTCTCAAGATCACTTTCAGTCACTTTAATGTCTTCATAATTACTATCTTTCACATATTGAATTGCACCATTAGTAGACCTTTGGTTTACACTGTTAAGTAGTTCCTTAAAATGAGTTTTCCATAAGTCAGCAATGTTCTCTTCACCCGTAACCCCCTCAACACTGACAGGTAATGGTGTGTTACAATTTTGCATGGATCTGATTTCCTTCCAAAAACAGTTAGTATCCTTTTCTGCCAGACTCTTTGCAAGGGCTTCCTTCCTTAATTGGTTTTCATTTTGCTTAATAAATCTAATGGCATATTTGGTCCTAGCCTTTGCTCTTTTGTGAAGTTCAAATATAGGCCCCTGTCTAGGCTGACCTACTTCAAGCCAATGAGACCTAGCATCTCTGGAGGCCTGATACAGGTCAGCCACATAGTCTTGCCAACCTGGCTTATTGAATGAGGACTTATATTTACGGCTATTAAAAATACTTTCCCCCGCTTTTGATAAAGAATCTATTATACTATTGTAAAATGTAATAATGTCCTTTCTGTGTTGTGCATCACTACATTTTGGATCCCTGCATTGTGCTACACCATTACCATCATATTGCACCCTATTTAATAAGTCCTTGGTTTTATCACAGTACATTTGGCACTCTTCATTTGAGATTACATTCCATGGAACTTTTGCCTTGATGCTATTGCTAGTTTCTGTTATTTCCGGTGCTTTATTAATTTGGATTGTTAATTCTATAGGTATGTGGTCGTCATCCGTAATGTCGTATCTTATGGCCATTTCTGAGATAGAGTCATGAAAGTCAGAGCTAGAGATTGCATGATCAAGCCACGACCTGGTCTCCCATGCTTCACTAACATATGTATAGCTATTTTCTGGAAGCAGGTTTTTGGAGGACAAAATTAAACCTTGCTCCTCACAAAACCTTAACATATGTTTAGCAAACATGGAACCACCCAACTCGTGAGGGGTAGCATTCCAATCACCTACCACTGAGTAACACGCCACCAAGCTCCCCTAACTTTTCCAAATAAAGTTCTTCATTTTCTGCACACTGATACGGTAAGTAAACACAAAATATTGCAAATTTTCTGTGTCCCACTTCCAGCTGTATTCCCGCACACCAGCTTAAATTTGTCTCAATGGTTTTAATTACACTATCTAGGCACGATCTCCACATTATTGCAACTCCCCCTGGGGGGTGACCTGCCACAATACCATCACATGTGTCCGTAGTGGAGACCCCGTACCCATGGAAATCTTTATCTAATATGTTCAAATTACCTAAGTCCTGTTTTGTGTACCAGGTTTCCTGAAGGCAGACTATGTCACTGGTCCTTAATGTAGATACGATGTCAGGTCGCAACAGGAGATTCCTCTTTGTTTTGGGGAGTCCTCTGCAATTGTATGAAGTTACTTTTATACTTGCTGCTGTTGTTGGTATCCCCTCCATTACTGCGAGTTGGATAGTGGTGTGCGATGCCTCCAAGTCCCAGAAGCCTCTGCACTGTCCTCATTGGGATATTGTCTTGGTTCTCTGTACCAGTTGACATATGCATCTTCTGGCCACAGGTCAGGATTCATGAAAACATCTGGATCTGGACATTCGCTAGTTATACAAAAGGAGGCACAGGTAGTGGACCTGGAGAGGGTGGTCAGCTTTCTTACCTCTATATTTATATGTAGATTATCAGCCAAGTATGTCTTGAGATTCTCAGCAGTAACACTAGGGTTGAATCCTGTGGCAAACACCCTAGCTAGTCGGGGCCTTTTGATGGTATTGAGGCCAGTATCCTTGACCCTACCTTTAATTCCTGGCTGGTTTCTCGGTCTAGGGTGAACCTGCTCGCCTTCCCTAGAGTAGCGAGGCTTGCCATTCACCCATTTGACCATAGTCCATGGGTTTTCCCTTGCATTGGCTCCTTCATTTGGTTCAGTTTGTGTAGGTAAATTTGAGGATGGTGTAGCTGGCACTGTATTATCTTCTCTCGTTGCCGACGATAAAGATTGCTGTTGTGTTCGGTGTTGTTGCTGTTTGGTCGCTGCTGCTGCCACACCTGGTGTTGCCTTTGATATGAATGCTGCTGCTGGGTTAGTTTGGATTGTTGTAGTTGTCGCTGGTGTTGTTGTTTTTGTTGATGCTGTTGCTGCTGCTGCACCTGCTGTTGTTGCTGCTGCACCTGCTGCTGTTGTTGCTGCTGCTGTTGTTGCTGCTGCATCTGCTGTTGTTGCTGCTGCACCTGCTGTTGCTGTTGCACCTGCTGGTGCTGCTGCTGTTGTGGTTGTTGCTGCTGTTGTGGTTGTTGCTGCTGTTGTTGTTGTTGCTGTTGATGCTGTTGTTGTATGGGTCGCTATTGTTGCTGGGGCTGTTGTGTTTGGAGTTGTTGCAGCTGTTGCTGTTGTAGTTCAGCCTGCTGTTTCTGGTGGTGGTGTTGTAGGCCTATGGGTGGTTGTTGTTGTTGATGCTGTTGTTCTAGATGCTGCTGCTGTTGTTGTGTCACTTGTGCCTGTGGTTGAGGTGGAGCGTTAGTAGAGTTATTTTCTAACTTATTCACTCTGTCAGCTACATTTGAAACCACACTGCTTATGTCCACTATGGTTTCTTTTTGACCTGTGGTACACTCTCTCAGTAATTTAACTTCCATTTGGGTGTTCTTGATTTCACTAAGTAGCACTGACACATCTATCCTATCAAATTGTATAGGTGGTAGGTCCTTTAGGTCCATGGGTACTTAGTTATTGTTTCGGGGTACTTATGACAGATACTGGTAACCAGGTTATCTTATACAATCTCTGGTTGGGGTAAGAGGTGTAAGACACGAAGTAAATTGCCGTAGTGTGGACTGTGGATACGAAGGAGGCAAGGGGAAGACGTATGACAATTGTGGAAAGTAAATGGAAAAAGGTGAACACAATGGCGGATAAAAATACTTAACCTAAGGATTGCATACATCGATGAACGATGACATTATAGTCGTCGTCCTAATAAGGTGATGAAACCTGGTTGATCTGTACTTGGCACAATACGACACAAGGACAGTGCCGCTATGTCGCATCAATGCTGGTGGCAGTTAACCTGACAAGCGCGATATAGACCTAGGTGCTAGGGTAGTTATTTGTGCATTTCTAGCCCTGGATTCTGACAGAATTCGTTATATTTACAATATAAACCATTATTTGTTTTCGGTATGCTTTTATTTTACATATATGATGTATATATGAACCTTCAAGAGTGCTAAAATAAGTGGGAAAAGCATTTGGGTGGTGAAAAACGAAGATATTGGCCACCCGGTCATAATCTCAGGCGAGAGAGAGCCACAGGCAGCCCTCCCCTCTCGCTGTCTGGGAGTCAACTGAGACGAGCGGGGCGGTGTGTGCCGGTGTCTGGGTGTTGCATAACAAACTTTTATGCAACCCACTTGTGCTACATTATCGCGGGAGAGAAAAATAACCGATAAATGATGATAATAAGAGGATAAATAGGTGATAATTGAGGAGGGGGGGGAGGGGGGAATAAGGTGGGGAAGGAGGGAAGGGGAGGGGTGAGAAACACATGGATGAGTACTAGAGGGGAATTATCTCACCTAGAGACAAAATCCTTTGTTTTGATAGGCCCTTTTTTTTTATGGAAGGCTTTTTTATGGTCTTGCTTCTGTGAGGCCTATCGCGTTCCCTATAGGAAGCCTTCCGTGA